>CATIWM010552340.1:0-24201 GCA_949671775.1 Mallotus repandus
AGAAAAACAATAAAAATAAATAAAAATACATAATAAAATAATAAAGATGCAAAAACAATAATAAAAATGCTAGCTTTACACCAAAAATACCCATTTTTTTCATAAAAGGAAAAATGATGCAAAAATGATGGAAAATGTAAAAAATGAATGCAAGTACTCCCAAAATCACCTAAACTACCCACTTCGTCTACATATCTTATAACCAAACTTTAAGATCACCACAAAATAATAAATATTCAAAATAAAATAAAATGAAAAATGATGCAAAAATGCAAGAAAAGAGTAGGAGAAGAAGAAAAATGCAATGAATATGATTCTTTAATTAAAAATGATTGAGAGATCCTCAAAGGGACCAAATGATTACCCTTGTAGCATGCTTTAACTTAGTTAGAGCTTGGTTTGGATTTATAGGTCTAAATCCTAAGAGAGAATAATTTTTGGTTTGAGTGTTTGAGTAAGGAGAGGGTCTCCAAATGCCTTGGATGAGAGAGAGAGAGAGAGAAAATTCATCCAAAACCAGTAGGATTTTCTCTTTATAGGAGATATTCTTGAAAAATGTGTCAAAATCCCCCCAAATGGGTAAAATTTTAGATTTTTAATGTTGTAGGTCTGAGACCAACGCTCTTGGGTCCATGACCCATAAGCTTGGGACTAGACCTACACTCGTGGGTTCATTGACCTACCTACTGACGGGGGTGGGTTAGTGACCCACACTCCCACACTCATGGGTTGCTAACCCACAGTTGTAGGTCAACCCATCCCATGGGGTTTTCCCTATCCATTTTAGTCTTTTTTGGGCCTAATTTGGTTTTTTGGTGCGTAGGTGGACATTTTTTGTTTATTTTTGGTTTCTTCGGGTTTCTACTCAGTTTGAGCATGCCTAAGAAAAATCATAAAGGAGCTTTCCCCCTGTTTGACTGGAACTATTTCAAACTGTGTCATGTTTGTCCTAACCAGGAACTTATTAATCAAGAAAAAACTTAGATAGCATAGGATCTTATCCCAGTTCTCTCCAGGCAAGGAATCCTATCTTGGCTAAACACTGATCCTTACATTTAACCAACTAGAGCCATCACACGCCATATACCCATATGTGATTAACATAAGTATGTAATCCTAACCACTCAAATGTGGATGACCACCTCAAGTCAAAGGACTATATGCACTTTTATGACCTAGATTGTGATTTTTGACTATAAGTGATATCCAGGCTAATCTAACGTCACTGTTTAATCCACCCATCATATGGGCATCAACATAGCTATTATGATATCTCATATCAAGTAACATGAGACTCACTACCTCCCACTATTAGTATCACATACTAATCAAGGAAAATAGATAGAGGTGATAGTCTAATTAATATTACCCGAATATTTATTTTTCGACTATGAACATTTTATAGCATATGTACTAAATAAACTTGTTGCTCATATTATCAGCTCTTGATAATAAATTTATTTAACAAGATGCTAATTGATAAATATTAAGTCAAATAAACACTTTAGATAATAGAATATTATTTATTGCCATTTTAGATAATTTACAATGTCAAAATATGTGATTGCCTCTAGGTCATACCACTTATACTAACAACCTCATGCTCTTCATCACAATTTTCATGGTTGCCTTGCTTTTGTGGTGTCGTTTCATGTTTTTAGATTCTTCTCCAGGCTATCAAACTTCTCCATTAAAACCATGTCTAGTCAAGCAAATTGTTGCTCCATAGATTTCATCCACAACTTTATATCGACCTCCTTTTCTCCTTTTTGACTATTTGATATGTTCGACATTATTCTTGCAATAAAAGTTAGTAAATGAAAAATTTTCTTCACAAGCATTCCCTCATGTGTTTCACTCAATGAGATAAAATACTCTCATGTTTCACTTACTCTCTAGAGAATGCCTCACTTTTCTCTTTAAATGCTCCCTTTTTCAATTCTTAAATGAATGAAATTGACCACACAAAGGAATTGACAAACCAAGTGACAATTTCATAAGATGGAATTTTGAGCACTTAGTTGAGGCAAACAAAAAATTATGAATAAAAATAATACAAGAACCAAAAATTAAGAAAACTATCAATAGAAGCAAATGACATATGAAATAAAAAGACTAAATTATCATGAGTAAGAAAAATTGAACCCGATGCAATAAAGAAAGTTTAGAAACAAAAATCAAGGTTGAAATATCAAGAAACCTAAATAATTAATAATAGTTCTGAAATGTTGATTACCCTAAAAATGATAAAAGAAATTAGATCTGAATTCTACAAACCCAAATTTGCTTCATTGAATTTTTTTGGTATACAACACTTCAAATTTATTTTCTTTTGATGAAATTTTTTAACGAATTTTTTAATGATTTTTTTTAATAGAGATTAATGAAATAAAAATGGAACAATCAAGGAAACACAATCACTTCAACAACACACAAGTAATTGAATGAAATGAAGAAGATGGAATAATGAAACTGATGTAGAAACAAAGAATGGACAAGAGCAAAAATGAATGGATAAAAAAAACAAAACACAAAGATTCAAAAGACGAATAAAAAAAAAACACAAATGGATATTTAACTTGTTTCTAGAGCCAAAGCTCTGATACCAAATGATAGAAAAACCCACATGAATCACACTTCTGAACCATTTGGTTATATGGACCCAAGAGCAATGAACATATGAATCCTAAATTAATTTGAGAATCAACCCAAGGATCGCTAGAAAATAATTCAAAATGATCAGAATTAGAACCCTAAGGAAACTAAGTCCTTAAAATTCCAACCTGTAAAAGACGCCACAAGGTTTGATAAATCCCTTTATAAGTCTGATTTGCATTCATCCAAGAACACGCATAAAGCTAAGCTTTTAGAGAAAAACTCTCAAGATTTATATAAAATCCATAAAGATATGTTTAACAGCCCTAAACAAGTTATTTATAATGTTATTAGAACAAAAGGCAAAATAAACAACAAAGATGGCTGAAAAACACGCACAAGAAACCTTAAAATTTAAAATGGTTTCATCACACACGGCTGTGTGCAAATTACGCACGACTGTGTGTAACTCTTAACATTAAAAGTAGTAACAGGCATGGCCATGTCAAAAAGGACACACAGTTGTGTCTGCTAAGCACCAATTTTGGCACAACTATGTTTAAACACACGCATGGCCGCGTGATGTCGAATCAACTTAAGCTGTCTTGATGAAATTTGTAGATATTTGTCTTAGCTTTCTAATGCATTTTGAATCAATTCAATCCGAATTTTCTAGAAAAAGGTATGGTCAAAATATTAAAGCATGCTACCAAGTGACACACAACTCTTCAACTTGGATTATGAACAAACTTAAGCTTCTCTTTGTCTTGAACTTCCACACTTCTTGAATCTTGAAAATTAGACTTCACAAAGCCTTGTAAAAGCATCCTTAATTTTTTTAGTTATTGATCTTGTAATTGGACATGAGGATATTGTAAAGCATCATTAGTTAAAATTCTTCAATCCTCCACCATATTGGCCTTCTTGTACATCAATTCCTTATTGGTTCGTATTAAAGACTCGTGGAGTTATTATTCCTTTTACATTCCAATTTACAGTGTGATTAATATCATCTTCTATAAAGGTAATGTGAAAAGTAATTTCTTTCAATTCTCTTTCCTTACTATTAAGTTTTAATAAGCCAATAATATAAAATCTAATTTTCCTCGTGTTTTCTTCCCTTTTCTTGCCTTCACATTAATTTCCTCAATTTATGCATAGTCGGTGAAGGATAGGTGGGGAAAGGGCTGGGCTGGCGAGGGAGAAATATCTAGTGCCAAGTACTGTTAGCGTTTTGAACTATATATATACATATACAAGCCGCAGACCACGTCACATGCAGCTGTCTGCTACTACAATATATATTCTTGGCAATAGTTAGATGCTAGAGCATAGATTGTTTCACTTGATTATCTCCCAAGTAAACATGCCCGCTGGTCTGTTTATACTACCATCAGTACTCTTCTTCTTTGTCTCGTCCTTTACATTTTGTTCGGGAGGAAATGTAACTTATGATTCTCGCTCTCTAATCATCGATGGCCAGCGAAAGCTTCTCATTTCTGCTGCTATTCATTATCCCCGCAGCGTCCCTGCGGTCAGTACTCCCTTTCCCCTTTTCCACATTTCTGATTTTTTTTTTGTTTTGTTTTCTCTTTTGAGCTTTGCTTGAGCACTATATTAGAAGGCTCTATTGGGTCTCTGTCTCTCTCTGTATACACACATTTTTATTAAACTAGTTTATGTTATGTTACTAGTACCGTTTTCGATCTTATCTATAATGAGAATGTGGTGTCTTGTAGATGTGGCCGGAGCTGGTGCAAACTGCCAAGGAAGGAGGTGTGGATGTGATTGAAACATACGTATTTTGGAATGGGCATGAGCCTTCTGTTTCCAATGTGAGTCTGATTTGTTACAAATCTTGCTCTAATTTTATCTCCCTTTTACTCTCCTCTATTGACTCTTTGGGAAATGCTAGTATTATTTTGAGAAGCGATACGATCTGGTCAAGTTTGTGAAGATTGTTCAGCAGGCTGGGATGTACTTAATTCTTCGCATTGGCCCCTTTGTTGCTGCAGAGTGGAATTTTGGGTACTAAATTCACCCTTTTGTAACAACTTTTCTTCTTTATTTACTATTTCAACGAATCATCTTAATATGTAACTGTGTGAATGAAGAGGAGTGCCTGTTTGGCTGCATTACGTGCCTGGAACAGTCTTTCGAACTGATAATTATAATTTCAAGGTATGGAAGTGGGATCTTTTGGTTTCTCCCTTTTCAATCAAATCTTCAAATTTCCTACATCAGCAGTTGTGTTTATGCATGAAATCACATGGAATGTGCTTGCATCTGCTGATCTGATTATCTGTTGGCTTGTTTCAGTATCACATGCAGAAATTCATGACATATATAGTTAACCTAATGAAGCAAGAGAAGCTTTTCGCATCGCAGGGAGGTCCCATCATCTTGGCTCAGGTAAGTATAGCTACTGTCTATCTATCTTATGCTTTCTTATTGAACTGAATTCCATAAACAACTTTATGCTTTTTTGTTTTCTCTACTTTGATTTCAACCCTTTTGTGTTTGCTGTATGGATATAGTTGTAACTCCAGCGACTTTGAACTTTTAAAAATTTCCTTAATGGGAACCAATTCATCTATTTGTTTTATAATTGCATTACTTGAAATAACTGGAAATTTGTCCACCTGAATATGGCAGCTGTCACTAAATCACGACAGCATCTTCAATATTTCAGCTGAAATTATGTCAAGCCTATTTACTTGTGAATAGCTGAAAGAATTTTCTATCAAATTTTCTAAATGAAAGAGAAATAGAAATTTCACTCAAAATGTTTTGGTATCTGAATTTTACAATGCATTAACAAAAGTTTCTCTATTTTTCCAACTTTAAATTGATGAATATGTTTTCTTTTTCCTTTTAATAGTTATGATTGGCTAATATCATGGATCGGGTTTGTGCTCCACCATTGAAATATTATCCACTTTGGCTTAGAGCCTCATGAATTTTTTTTTCCTTTATAATAAAAAGGAAAAGAGAAATGAAGGTTCATGGTTTTTATAAGGCTCAAGTTCCTTGACGTTGACATGGGGTATGATAGCATCATACATCCCTCCAATCAAAGGGACTTAAGCTCAATTTGGTCCTTCCCACAAATAATGCCAATGATGATGGACAAATCTTGTAGATTGGGGCTGTGCTACACAGTTTAGGTATTACCCACTTAGGCTAATGGTCTCATGGCTGTCCTTGACGAGAAAAGGGCCCTCAAGGCATAGAGGTGGCCTTAGGCCTTATGAGGCTTAAGTTCTGTTGATCTCTCAATCTATATTTGATCCTTTATCATCGAACAATTTTCCAATGAACAATGAAAACTGAATTATAGTAGACAACTGGAAAATATCTCTTTAATTAAAGAAGCCCTGGATTTCAAATTATGCTTTTGTAATGTGAATGCTTATATGAAATACTGATGGAGGTTTACTTATTAATTGGCTTGTAAAAATTATAAAAACACTTTTTTTTTTTTTTTTTACTTCTTCCTATTTTGTCTCTTGACTCGAGTTGTTCTTGCATTTCAATGACTACAAATTGAAATCTTCATTTTGTATCTCATAGAAAATAATGAAATTAAAGACATTCATAATGTAGGAGATGATGTGTTATGAATTTAAAAATGATCATGGAATTTTCTAGTTTAAAATCCTTTAAGATGACAAGAAATAAGATACTTGTTTCAACCTATGTCTTTCTATAACATTAAAGCTTTTGAATATACCGGTTTACACTGTTCAGATCTTTGTGGATTGGAATGGCAGCCATTTATAATTTGTTCTTATAGGCTACAAAAGCATTTACATTCCAATGCACAATTTTCTTTGATTGTAGGTTGAAAATGAATATGGATTCTATGAAGGTTCTTATGGAGAAGGCGGAAAGCGGTATGCCATGTGGGCTGCTCAAATGGCTGTTTCTCAAAATATTGGTGTACCTTGGATAATGTGCCAGCAATTTGATGCTCCTAAGTCTGTGGTGAGAGTTTATTGATTTTCCATTTATAGGAGGACTTGATAGCTAAATGCCAAGTGAGTAATGTCCATGGGAGTGGTGGCATGTGTTCTTGCAGGATTAATTAACATGCAGAAATTTCTTTGATTTGCTGCATTAGGCTATTAATGTTGAGTTTGTATCTTCTTGACTTGACTACAAGAGGAAATAGATTAGCTTGGGCTTGGGCATTTCATTAAGTTTTTGAGTTATAAGTACCCTTTTGTTTAGCCATGCATCTGATTGTCAAATAAATGTTCCATTACATTCATTCCAACAATGTTGGGACACTTGGTATTGCATTTTCTTTCTTCTTTCATCTATATAGTAAACATTTTTATGATTATTAATGAAAATTGGGGTCCTAATTTTCTATTATAATAGAACGCAAATTTTGTTTTGGGCTTTTGATGGTAGTAGCATTTGGAAAACTAATGATTTGTAAATCCTGTCCTTTGTAAAACCTACCTATTTTTTTTATGTTTCAGTTTTTTCTTGTTTTCCTCTTTGCTGCAGATAAATACCTGCAATTCCTTTTATTGCGATCAATTTAAACCAATTTTCCCAGACAAGCCCAAAATTTGGACTGAGAATTGGCCGGGATGGTAATTTTTTGTTGGCTCTCTCATCTATATTTTGTTGTATGTTATCTGAATTAGCTTCTATATGTTTTGTAGCCTATGCGAGTCAACCATAATTACAGTTGAACTTTCAAATGAGACTAAAGACTACTTAGTTGAACTTTGGTTTAATAACTTAATCAGCTGTAAGGCAGGATATTAGAGGAGTTCAGTTGGGATTTAGGCTGTGTAGTAGTGTATTTCTGCTTAACCTGAAACTCTGTCAACTATTCTTGAATTTTTCATTACGAGGCAATAAATAGATATTTATGTACAAATGACATTTTCTATATGGAAATATAATATAAGGAAGAAAGATGCCAACAAAGAATCAAAGGTCTCAAAGAGGTAATCCTGCTTATGAGGCACATATCCTGACCATTCTGAGTCGAGAGTTTTTGTTTCCCATATTTTTTTCCTGATGTTTAAGTTGTTGTAGTCCTATAGGCTCTTACATTATGAAAACTCTAAACATTGTTGAAAAATTGGATAGCGGTTTTGCTGTCTTTATCCCTAGAATGAAGTACCGTAAATCTGCATCTTGACTAGGCTATTTGACTAGGATGAATCACATAATGAAGTAATGGATTTGCCCCATATTTGGCTTCACGTTACAGACTATTTAAAGTACTAAATTGACAAAGCTTTTGCCCTATATCCTATAAAAGCTTTACTTGAATGACATGGAACCTTGCTAATGGTTGTTTGAAGCTTTTGAAACTTATTAATCGTTAAACCAAGTATACTTTGTAATTTTTTTCTTTTGAAATTGGAAGAAAAGGTAATGCCTACAATAGGACTAATCAGTTTTATTTTTAATCACCCAAAAACTTCCAGATTGGTCTTATCCTAGCAGGTTTGCCTTGATAAGGTGCTTTACTTGGTGTGATAAATGCTTCCTCTTTTCCAGGTTTCAAACATTTGGGGCCCCTAATCCTCACAGGCCACCTGAAGATATTGCTTTTTCAGTTGCTCGTTTCTTTCAAAAAGGTGGCAGTGTACAAAATTACTATATGGTAATTCAGATAACCTTCTAAAGTTCTAGAACCTCTAGAACTTATTTGTGGGTTATATTTTCATGTACTTAAAGTCTTCGATTAATATTATGATTTGATCATTACTACTGCTTTTCTTCTAGTATCATGGTGGAACAAACTTTGGTCGCACTTCAGGTGGACCATTTATTACGACGAGTTACGATTATGAGGCACCAATTGATGAATATGGTAACTACTTTATTTTTATCATTATAATCATTAGATTACTGCTTTCTAGATCTAGCATGGAAATGGAGCATCTTTTATAGCTAATTCTTGGTGCATAATATAAATTTATTACAATGCTTCAATTGTTGAGTATGGTGAGTGCTACAATTTTATCCTTTTGCTCAGGTTACGCATTTAAAATGGAAACTAGTAACATGTTGTATTAAGTGCATGCCACTTAATGTAAATTTAAAGGGTTAGCATGTGCTTGACAGGGTTAGCTAGGCTTCCAAAATGGGCACACCTTAAGGAGCTCCACAAGGCTATAAAGTTGTGTGAGCACGCATTATTAGACAATGATCCTATTAATTTGTCGCTAGGTCCTTTCCAAGAGGTGACTTTTTCTCTTATTGGGCTTCTGACTTGTATAAATGAAAAATATTGGATTGTCTCTTTCTCTGTTTTATTTTTTTTCTTTTGGTTTTCTTATTGTTCAGCAAATTTCTCTATCCATATTTTTGAATATTGGTAGTGTATTACTGTATCTGTGAATACATAATGGGGTTTAAGCCTACCGATATGTTCTTGGGGAACAATGCATTTTCTTTTTGTTTTTCAAATTGTGTCTATTTTTCTTAGTGAACCCCATCTTTCTAGCTTCCCAAATTAATAGATCTTTTATTAGAGAGTCGAACCAATATACTCCTAAATTTACCCATTTGAATGGGAATTGTTCTAAAAAAAATTCATGGTAGTGATGACCGTTTTGGTATGATATAATCCAATTTGATCCGATACCGTTGCATGGATTTTGATACCAATATGGTTCATGAAACCATTATTTAAAACCTTTTTGTGATGTAGTCAAAGAAAACTATATTCAGTAATTTATTTGGCTTAAATCTTAATTACAAAATTCATATTGTCTAGTTTATTTTCTATTCAGGAAGTTTAAGACTTAGTGTTATTCAGTAAACTAGTCATTTGCATTCCCATTGCAGAAATTGATTTAAATGATTTTGATTAACTTAAATTTTTTTTGAGAGTTTTATTTTAGCTAAATATACATTTACATTAACCTTTACTCTTAAGAGGTCTAGTTTAACTAAAAAAATATTTTGCAATTATAATTTTGTTAAAAGGAGATGAAAGGGTATTGTTTAATTTTGGTTAAACATTAGCTTTTAGTAAAAATGTCAAATTATAAACTTGACAAATGGAAAGCTTTCGATTTAACATTGTTATAACTTTTCTTTTATATATATTATTTGTACATTTGTGTGAAGTGTTAATTAGAGGATCTGTTTTTCTTTTTGTTGTATCTGTCATTACCTTATTCTATTATTTGATGGCTTAAGAAGATGACAAGCTTCCTGCAGTTGTCAATTGTGGTGTTTATGTGATTCCAAACTGTTATGTTTGAACATGCCCAAATCCAATCTAAGCCTGCAACTTGGTACCGCTTTGGTGATCACTTATTGTAGGCTCATGTCTATGCTGACGATTCAGGAGCATGTGCTGCCTTTCTTGCTAACATGGATGAAAAGAATGACAAGACTGTTGCATTTCGGAACATCTCGTACCATTTGCCTGCTTGGTCAGTTAGCATTCTTCCTGATTGCAAGAATGTTATTTTCAACACTGCAAAGGTAATTATTCATATTGCCAAATGACATTATTCTGATTACCATCCTTGCATTAACTCGTACTTTTCAATATTTATTTCTAGTTGGAACAATATCGATAGTAATAGGAAGGAATAAGGTGCAAGAAACCTTATAGAATAGTTCCACTCCAAAAATGTAAATGAAAATTCAAGGATTTTTTATTTCTTGTCATTATTTTTGCTGAATTTAAATCCATAATTTCAATAGTATATCTGCCCTTTCCCAGAGATGACTAGGGGTGTAATTGAGCTGAGTCGAGCTGAGCTTTGGCTAGCTTGGGCTTGGTTTGTTTATAACCGAGCTGAGCTCGCATCCCACTTGGTGTTCATAAGCTATTCGCGAGCGTAAATGAGCCTAAAGAAATTTTTAAAAAACACAAGCTATAAATTAAAATTATACATTAAAAAATTAAAAATAAATTATGTATTAATTAAAATTATGATTTTATTTTAATAATATATTTTCTAAAATATTTTTTACAACACGAATTTATGTATTATATATATAAAATCATATTACTAAATATTAAAATTACGAGCTGACTCACAAGTTTTTGTTCGACGAGCCATGCGTTGTATAGCTTGAGCTCGGCTCGTTTATTAAACGAACTTCAATATATGAGCTCGAATGAGCTTTTATCGAGTTGTACACTGAACTGCTCACGAGCAGCTTGGCTCGTTTACACCCGTAGGGATGACCAAAAGATTGTTTTAAATACATAAATCCAAAACATAACTGGAAGAAAAACAAGATTAAGATTCAATTGTGGCCTAAGATGGGCGGATATTATGTCACTGAACAAAGAATAGCCGAAAAATATTGAAAACTTTAGATTTTGACTTGAAGGTAACTTGAACCAGTTAAAGCCTGATTAAGAGGATATGTAACTTATGAGTTAAAATTCTGTGATAACTTATGGATCTCTATTTGAATTGGAAGTCAAGGTTGTTCCCAGTTAAGGACTTTTTTCCATTTTAGGATAAAAAAATAAACATTTTACCAATTTATGATTATTTTTGAAAAATCCTAAAATGTGATTGTTTAAAAAAAATTCCCAATTCGTGGTGTTTTTAGATTATGTGGCCTCTATCAATCCATTTCGCCACTTGAAATGGTGAAATTAAATGGCTTTTGGCTTTTTTTTTTCTTGAGAAAAGGCCATTTTGCCATTTACAGTGGTGAAACGACCTTTTTTTTTTTCCTATTTTGATGCATATGCTTTACAAAATTACATTTCAACATCTACACTTTTATAAGTTATATATATTTTTAAAACAGCTAAACTTTAATTGTTTAATTATTTTAATACTATATGTTATTTTTACAATATAATACAAATAAATTTATTCTATCATTTTATAAAAATATATAACTATTAATTTGTTAAATTACAAAAATATTAAAATGCAATTTTTTAATTTTTAAAATTTTAATTGTCCAAGAGATAATATATATATATATATATATATTTTTTCAGCTCTTCTCGGCTCTATTTTTACTAGGTTAATAAAACTTTATAAAATATAAAATTAACAGTTTATTATTATTATTATTAGGCCTATTAGTGCAAAAATTCCAAATGTTTGCAACTTTTGCAATTTTATCTCAATCTTTTAATTTTGGCAAAAATATCCTGATTTGACAAATGTTAGCAATTTTAGCACTAATTGCTTTTTGGTCAAAATTAAATAAAAATGATGACGTGTCATCTTATAAAATGTCAAATTTACCCTGTTAATTTTCTAAACCTATAATGGTCTATTGGTATAAAAAATCCAAACATTTCAAATTTTTGACAAATTTATCCAATTTTAAATTTTGATAAAATATTTTAATTTAGCCAATTTATTAATATAAATAATTATTTATTTAAAATTAAATAAAAATATATACATAATAATAAAAGAATTATATTTACTATTGAAAATTTGTTAAATTCATAAATGACTTTCATTATAATAATTTTAAAAAATAAAGATATTTTTAATAAAAATAATTGTTACTCTAGATAATTCAAAATTTTTAATCATTTCATAATTATTTATTTGAAAGTAGTTAAAAATATCTAATTTTAACATTCAAAGAAAATTTTTCATATTTTACTACACATATATATAATTTTTAAAAATTTTATAAAAATAATAGTCTACCATAAACTTAAAAATTTCTCATATGTAAATTTAATTTTTAATTATCATATTAACAGTTTTTATTCAAATAATCAAATGATTTTTAAATTGAAATATTTTTTTCATAATTAAAAATGGATAAAATTGCTAAAGTTATAAACGTTTGAAATTTTTACGTCAATAGACCGTATGGATTTTATAGTATAAAGGGTAAAATTGACATTTTACAAATGACACATTAACATATTTTATTCAATTTTAACCAAACGCCTATTTGTGATAAAATTACCAAGAATTAATGAGATTGAGACATTTTTGCCAAAATTAAAAGGTTGGGATAAAATTGCAAAAGGTTGCAGACATTTGAGTTTTTCATACCAATAGGCTTTATTATTATTATTATTATTATTATTATTATTATTATTATTTGTTGGAATCCCACATTGGAAAAGTGCAAAACAATAAAAGGCTTATAAATGGTATAGATTGGACTTTACCACAAGCCAATTGGTTTTGTGTTAGATGGGCTCAACCCCATTTATAAGTTCACATGTGTATGTGTGGGCCAACACTCGAGGCTTGTGGACTTGTTAACATGGTATCAGCTTGTTTGAGTCGTTGGACCACATTGGAAAAGTGCAAAAACTTGAGGGGGAGTGTTGGAATCCCACATTGGAAAAGTGCAAAAACAATAAAGAGCTTATAAGTGATGTAGATTGGACTTTAATACAATACCCGTGGACTTGTTAACATTATTATTATTATTATTGTTGTTGTTGTTGCGGTGACAAGTATCATTTGTGGGCAGCTCATTGGTGAAATGAGTGTCCACAGGAATACTCTTTAGATAAATTTGGATTGTTTTTTACCAAGATAAATAGTTTGAGCCCTTGAGTTTATGTTCCGTAATTTTGGACATAATTGGAACAATTTAAGTAATGATGACACTCTTTTTGCTCTTTAGCCATAATAAGCAATAACTCACAACCAACAACCAAAAACAAAAGTAACAGTGAAATAGGAGCTAAGCAAAAACAACAGTAGCAGTAGGTTCAACATAGGATTTCAAACAGCCAACAACTTGCGCCAACCAATAATAGTAGTGGTCACACATAAGATTTTCCAACTGTAGGTTTTAAAGAAAACGAAGCAAGAGGTTGTAGAACCTGAAATAGAAAAGCAATGATGATGAAGCATAGCACAATGGGCGACTCTGGCGAGGTTGGCTAGAGATGACAACTTTCTTCCCTTGCAATGTCAGGCGCTGCGAGTGGGAGAACTAGCCAAAGCTTCTGGTGGCGCATGAGGCTTACGTGCTAGGATTCAAGCGACTAGTCTATAATCAGACCACATAACACCAACCAGCAATTCTGCAATAGCAAATATGATGAATTTACACTGCAATAAATCAATTTGTTCTTCTGCCCATCTTGCTGTTTTTTGTTTGCCTTTGGCTTTGAACTTGTGCATGAAAATGCTGACAGGTAAATTCCCAGACATCTGTAGTTGAAATGATACCTGACGAGTTACAGCCGTCAGATAAAGGTTCGAAAACTCTTAAATGGGAAATATTTGTAGAGAATGCTGGGATTTGGGGAGATTCTGACTTTGTTAAAAATGGCTTTGTGGATCACATTAATACGACTAAGGATACTACTGACTACCTCTGGTATACAACAAGGTTAGTCCTGCTCCATAGAAACCAACTGGCACAACTTATTCTAGCTTACTTGTGTATTTATTTCAGAGTTACCATGTGTTTTAATCATTTAAATATGAGTTTTGAGTTGATAGAGATGAATCAACCAGTTCACTTGTATCCTTATTTCATGTTATTCACAATATAGCCTCCAACAATGAGGCTTTTGATTCTTAGCAGATTCCAGTCACATTAGTGGAAGTTTGCAATGTGAATGTAATGTTCTTGTTACTATAAATGATAGTGCATATTTAACAGGTGTTTTTGTAATTGCTGACCAATTTTATAGCTAGTAATACACTTCATTGGCAGTATTTTTGTTGATGAAAGTGAAGAGTTCTTGAGAAAGAGAAGTCGAGCAGTTCTGCTGATTGAGTCAAAGGGTCACGCTCTCCATATTTTTCTGAATCAGGAACTGCAAGGTTATTAACTTTTTCGTTTTTTACATGGTTGATTTGGCTACAATTTTCTTTTTATCACAATCCAGTTATTGTTGAAAATAATGGATCAAAATGCAAATCTGAAAATACCATATTTTTCAAGTTCTGCGGTGTTCTTTGATTTGATAGGAGTAGTTAGTACAAGGGAGTGGTGACCCTCTAAACGGCTATACCTTCTCGGTAGCAGTTCATTTCCCTCCTTGCTCAACTAGTGAAATTGAATTTTGATTGGTAAATTGGATGGTTTTTTTCTAGTTTTGATGGAATAGATAGTAGGACATTCTTCTAAGGACGCTATCAAATTTAACTCTCATTTCCTCCTCTGTATTGATAGGGCAATGAATTAATTAAAAACAAAATATTGCAAATATAGTTGCTGAATCATAAGGTTTATTGAGGGAAAAGGAATGCATCAATCAGCAATAGAATAAGAAAAGGATGGCTTTGAAAACATTAAAGATGGACTCTTTAAGTGACCAGTTCTATGCTTGCTCTACAAACAGCTGAGAAACTTTATACATTATGCAGGCCCACCCCTGGGTTTATAAGACAGTGGAAAGAATAAAATGGATTCCTGCTTGAGGATAATTACAAAAAGTTATTTGCTTTTCTATTACTGCACCATTACTTAAGTTTCTTGATGCTCTATTAGTTCGCATATTGTTCATGATACAATGATTTTTCATGTTTGCTTCACACAAATTATTTGTAAACAAGTTAATGTGACTAACCATGTTTCAGTGTATTTTGCAAATAATCAGGTAGTGCATCTGGAAATGGCACACACTCCCCTTTCAAATTTAAGAAGTCTATATCTCTTGTGGCAGGAAAGAATGACATCGCTATCCTAAGCATGACTGTTGGCTTACAAGTGAGCTATTTCTCAATTGCTTACCTATAATGGCAATTCCTTCTTTTGGTGGAGGTTTTCTCAACTGTTGAATAGCCTTCCATGTTGCAGAAATGACCAACTCCAACTTGCCATTGATCTTAAACAACAATATTTGGATTCCAAGCACAATATTGAATTTGCCTTTTGGTGGGAAAAATCCAAACATTTGTGATATTTTGCAATTTTATCCCAACTTTCTACTTTAAAATTATATATATATATGTATGTATGTATGTATATATAAATTTATTAATGACTAAATAAAAAGTGTTGATGTGATAATGTAAAAATAAATTCACATGTGATAAATTTTTAAATTTATTAATGACGATTGTTATAATAATTTTTTTGAAATATATATATGTATTAGAATAGTCATTAATTTTTATTAGAATAGTCAACACTTTTTATTTAATTTTAATCAAATAATTTAAATTAGAATTTTTTTTAATTTTAAAAATGGGATAAAATTGTCAAAATCATAAACGTTAATTTTTTATAGTCATTAATAAATTTAAAATTTTATCGCATATAAACTTTTTTTCCATTATCACATTAATAGTTTTTATTTAATTTTAATCAAATAATTTTAAATTAGAATATTTTTTGAATTTTAAGAATGGGATAAAATTACCAAAATCATAAACGTTTAATTTTTAATTTTTTTATGCCAATAGACTTTTTTATAGATTTTATAATACAAATGGTAAATTTGACATTTTACAGATGCTACGTCAGCATTTTTTTTTTATCAAATACCAATTTATGCTAAAGTTGCCAATAAATTGATGAAATTGGGACATTTTTGCGAAAAATTAAAAAGTTGGGATAAAATAACAAAATTTCACAAACATTTAAATTTAATCTCTTGCCTTTAAACCACTTTCTCTAATTAATTGTTTTAAAAAAATTTATCCCATTTGTTTGTATTATCCTAGTAGCAGTCCTTTTTCTAGTTTTATGTTCTAAACCATTCCTTTACAATGTGGTATCGCATGTATTAGCTTTGCCATTCTAATCTGCATAGCAGTTTGTATATACTATATCTGCATTTTCGTCCTTGATACATAATGTCTACATCATATTTGTGAATAGCTATGGTCGATAGATTAGGACAATTACTTTTATATTATTTATATTATTATTACATATTGATTATTTTTTATTATATATTGTTATAGCAATCAAAATTTCAATCAAATCACATTGCAGTATACTAAGCCTTCTAAATGTGACTCTGCATTGCTCACAAAATTTTGGGTTGTCCTTTTAATTTATGATTACTCGATAATTTCCTTAGGAGAATCGATGATTGCATCTTTGATGCACTTGCTAGTACTATTACATCTGAAAATTCGTAATTAGCTAGTTGTAAATAGCCCTAGACTATGGAGCTGTGGATGTGGACTATGGAAAGCCTCGAGAGTGCTAGCCCATGCACACACGTGTGCACTTATAAATGGGGTTGAGCCAATGTAACACAAAACCAATTGGCTTGTGTTAAGGTCTAATCTACACCACTTATAAGTCACTTTTATTGTTTTGCACTTTTCCAATGTGGGATAATTCTCCAACAGGAACAAAAGATTATACTGGACTTACCTACACCGAGGTATTGACGCTGATTCTCAAATATTGCATAAGAGAGTGTGATATGATGATATAGAATGCAATAGAAAGAAAGACAGGGAATGGGTTACCATGGTCAAAGGGTTCAATAAGCAAGTAAATATAGAGGTTTCATTTGTCTCTTTGGTTTAGTTGTCATTTTGAAATGACATATGTATGGTGCCAGCACGTAAGACATGTATGCTTTGATTCTCTGCGTTCTGCCTGGTTGATATCTCTTGATGGTGTGAACTTAAGTTGAAGCTGGGGATACCTATGCGTTTGCCAATCTCTGATTGTCTACAAATCACTTTTCATTTCCATGTTGTATAGGACACCCATCTATGTTTGATGCGTTTTAAAGGTAAAGAATTTTTCCCATGGCAAAATCTTTAGATAAACTATCATAATGTTTAATACTTGCATTCTTGAGGTAACTTCAAAGTGGCCTGAAGTATGAGGAGTTGATATCTATGAGACTTTTGAGACATTTTCTTACTTATTTTTTCTTGTCTGCATTTCTCAGATGCATTTTTGATTGTCAAATGGAATGTAGTCCAATCCTATCATTGCATTTTGCAGGTTTATGGACTTATGTTTTTGTGTTCTGCACCACTGACCCTGACAATGATGGTTAACAAAATCTAAATGGGGCTGTTTAGCATTTAGAAGAATTAGAATCCAGTAATATATGTGGCCATTCTTGTTAAGAATTCAGGTTTTGAGAAAGCCATCAGTGCAACCTTCTTCCTCATTAAAATTTCTCTTGTTGCTGCATTTGGTTGTACTTCACTCGTCCTGCCATCAAATTTCTGTTAGCCACCAGATGTTATGTCTTAAATATCACCAACAACTGGAATTTGGATTTTGCTAGTTTTTCTAGTACTCACATCACTCGAAATAATCTAGAATCATGATGAGCTTCTGCTTGATAATTGCTCATGTCCCAAGTATTTTTGGTCTTTCTTTATACCTCTTTCCATCAGATGATTCGATATTAAAACTCACTTCTCTTTCTCTGCTGCTTTCAGAATGCTGGTTCATTTTATGAATGGGTAGGAGCTGGATTAACAAGTGTTGGTATTAAGGGGTTCAACAATGGGACAATAGACTTGTCTACGTTTAATTGGACCTACAAGGTACTATCCTTGTGCATATTTACTTTGTTCACTTATCCATGGAGAGTTAATATTTACTTCAGAGGTGATTTATTGCGCAATGCTTCATTAGTATGTATTCCTTCATATCTTAGCTCATGGATGTTTATTTGAAAAGATAAGAGGCAGTTATATGACAGCTCATATTTTGAGCTTAAATGTACAAGCTTGACCTTTGAGGACTAATGCTAATTGTCCTAAGTTCAAACTCAATCTCACCTCCTAGTTAGAACTAAAACCTCCTAAATGTTGAGTTCTCTCATTGGGAGAAAATGTTATTTGCCAAATGAGATGGTGGAAGAACGATAGAAAAAGATATTTTGATGTTAGGTCACCATATATTATATTCCTTCAAAAAGATGACACCTAAGCATAGAAAAGTCAAAATAAATAGAACCTAGCTAATTAAGGTTTGGACAAACCCAACAAGCCCAAAACAAAACAAACCCTTTAATACATCTCAGAATAGATTGGGTCATCCCTTAGCACATTCGTGCGACTTGGTCTTATATCACCCCTTTTGAGGATCATATCAACATATATTTCATATTGCAGAAAACTATCCAAAAAGATAAAGAAAAAAGTAAACTTGCTTTCCAACCGTTATAGCTTTTATTTAGTTGTTTTCACTTATGAAGCAATACATGTCAGGAGAAAACCCATTGGAAGGAGTAAAAAGAGGGCAGTGATGGTTGCTGGATTATTATCTTTGTGAACCTGCAGCAAATTAGTTGAACACCTTTCTTGCTGTAATCCTCAGTTGAGCAATTTTAGTGGGGGTTAGCCTGTGGGAATTTCCTGGGTATTCTTTGTCCATGAGAGATTGATATTACACTTGGATAGTACACATTCGTTCATAAACAATAAATAAAATCATAGTTGATTAGCTGGCGGTATGCAGGGGATAGTGGAAGTAGTGTGTTCAATTTTGGAATTATATTTGCTGAGCTTTTAGTAACATCAGCTGTGAAGCATGCGGTTAAGATATTTAGCAGAAAAAAAAATAACACATCCTTTTGCATTTTATATGCAAACAAATAACTCTATCTAATAGTTTGCAACCTACAAAAGGTCCGCAACTATTTCCTCTAAACATCTTCTTCTGTCTGTGAAAATAAGACAGCTCAAGTGATGTAGAGCCACTAGGGATCTTCAACACACACGACACAAACCCAAAGCACACATCTATTCTATAGCAAAAAGCTAATAGCAAAACACAAAGCTAAAAGAAACAATTCATTCATGACATTCTAATAAAATAATTAGATTTACCAGGTTGTGCACCATGATTCAGTCAAGATCCAATTTTGTTATCAGTTTAATAATTAATTAATATCAATTAATAAAGAAATAAGAGATAAGTTGTAAGTGTTATTAATAGTTACAAAGGTTAAAAGAGATTACAATTGTTTATATACGTATGAAATCAATAGAAGAAGTTTTTTTTCCCTATCTTTATGTTTTTCTTTCCTCTGCAAAAAGTAAGATATGTAGATTGTGACAAAAAGGAAATGATTCATTCCTAATAAGAGTGATTATTTCCTAAAATTAGTGATACATGTATCCACAACTCTTTCTTCAACAAACAATGCAAAAATCCTAGCACTACTAAGATTGAAACCCTCCAAAACTATGAAATTTCTAAACCAATTCTAATTAGGAAGATATTGAACTACTAATTAGGAATTGTAAACTACTATTGTTTTGGATTGGTAAAGATAACTACAAAAGTAATGTATCTGGTTACTAATAATAAAATATAAGTAATTCCTAAATTCAATATCCTTGATGCATCATCAAAGCTTGTTGCTTCTAATTCACACAATTCTTCTCGGTTCAAAATATAGTGAGTGGCCAAAGGCTCTTACTGATAGGCCATAACTTCCACTAGGTTTGGTTATATTCATTTAGGAGAAAGCTGCAATTTACTGAAACTTGATCTGCAGGGTACAAGACCTTGAGGTTATGCAACATTTGAACTTTATAGCCTTCTTTCTCCGGCCTGTATTTTGCAGATTGGGTTGCAAGGAGAGAAGCTTGGCATATACAAGGCCAATGCCACGGAAAGTGTACATTGGAGGGTTGCAACCTCAAAACCACCAAAGAATCAGCCATTGACATGGTATAAGGTAAGCTTTTTGGTAAAGTCACCTTCCAGATTCTAATATATCAAATTTGTTTCTTTTTGCAATGGATGTCACATTTGCCTCTTCCAGTTCTTAATACCTGGAGTGTCCCAGGTTGTTGTGGACCCACCAGCAGGTGATGAACCTATTGGGCTGGACATGCTTCATATGGGGAAAGGTCTAGCTTGGTTGAACGGAGAAGAAATTGGAAGATATTGGCCTAGAAAAAGTTCTTTACATGATAAATGTGTTCAGGAATGCGACTACAGGGGCAAATTTATGCCAGACAAATGCTTAACTGGCTGTGGAACACCGACTCAGAGATGGTAAGATGAAAAAAATACATATTCTAGTAATGGTTGAATAATGGTTCATATTTATAGCCTTTGTTTTGAATTGCATTTTAGTTGACTGTAAGTGGAGCTATCATAATCAACTTCCAGGTTACTTCTGAGGAAAAAACAGTTGATATGTTATTTAACCAAAAGTCAACTTATCGTGACTTTTATTTAACCAAAACAGTTGATATGTTATTTAACCAAAAGTCAGCCATCTGCATGTTCATAAAATATTGGTTATTTTGTTTTTGGCTCTCTGAATTTGCTAGCCTATGCATGCGTTTTGGAAACATCAGATTCTATAATAGATTTTCAGTGATACCTATTTCTTTAGCAATTCTTATTCAGCTCCAGAGGCCCATGTGCGTAGTTAAAATAAAATTGAATTTCCATGCAAAACATTGGAATAATGTACTCTTAACTCTTAAAGGTAAGATCTCAATTCAAGCATTATATATGAAGTGACTGGGCTTCTAATATAAGTCCAGTTGTTTCTTATAAGCTTTTCCCAAATATTTGGAGTTTCTTCCTAAATAGTTTCCATTTTTCTTCCCTTAAACAGTTACCTTATTGTATTATTTTTCCCTTTTTTCAATGGAAAGTTTAATGATTGATATAATTACTCATTCCTCTTTCAAGAAGATTTTAGTAATTATTACCATGTGACGATTCTTGTTTTGACCAGGTACCATGTTCCACGGTCATGGTTTAAACCATCTGGAAATATTCTAGTGATCTTTGAGGAGAAAGGGGGAGATCCCACAAAAATGACATTCTCCAGACGGAAAGTAACTGGGGTGTGTGCTCTTGTTGCTGAGGATTATTTTATGGCTAACCATGAATTGATGGAGAAAGCTGGAAATGGGATTTTCAATTACAAGGCATCTGTTCATCTCAAATGTCCTAAAGATAGTTTTATATCAGCCATAAAATTTGCTAGTTTTGGATCTCCAACAGGAATTTGTGGATCCTATATTCAGGGAGAATGCCATGATCCTAAATCTGTCTCTGTGGTTGAAAAGGTAAATTCCAGTATGACAATGATATTGTATTTATCTTGTTTCCAGTTGGTACATATTACCTTGATAGAAATGTTTTTAGCATTTAGGAAAAATAATTATTGTTATTATCGTTGTCACGACTGGTTGTGCCTTATTTGCCTCCTCAAAACTTGTGTATTTGTTGCGCCTTCTTTGCCTCCTCAAAACTTCTGTGTATTTGTTTTCAGAACATGCCTTGGTACATATTGCCCTGATAGAAACGATTTTAGCATTTTGCTATTTGTCATTGTTACAACTGGTTTGGTACATATTACCCGGATAGAAATGTTTTAGCATTTTGTTATTTATCATTGTTACAACTGGTTGTGTCTTCTTTGCCTCCTCAAAATTTCTCTGTATTTGTTTTGGGAACATGCCCAGGAATTCTTATCTTTTCTTTAATATTTTTTTAGAAGGTTATTTTGAGAATTTTCTTTGACATCACTGTTATTTAAATTGTGTAATTTAGTATGATTAGATTTCCTGATATGCATTGAAACATTTCAGTTCTGCCTAAACAAGAATGAGTGCGCTGTTGATGTAAGAGAGGACAATTTCAGCCAAGGTTTGTGCCCTAGCAAGATCAAGAAACTTGCTGTGGAAGCAGTCTGCACCTAAAACTATCAAGTCAGCATGAAACAGTTTCAACCCTGCAGCATTTTCATTTCTCCTTCTCAAGTAGATAAGAGAACTATCGCCTTGTGGGGGTTTAGGCCTTTCCATTCTTTCCCTTTTTGTAGTTTGGAAAAACTGCTGTTATGTACTATTAATGAAGGTTCTGTACATGGAAACAGCCATTAAGGCAACGAGGTACATTGAAGGCATTCCATTCAGTATTAGTTCCACATGTGAGAATTATATCTTTTGGATGTTGGTTTTATATTTGGGGCGGGGAGAAAATTCTGAATTGGAGCCCGATAGAAAGAATTGAGGGGAGACAAAGTTCTGAATTGGAGCCTGATAGAAAGGATTGAGGTATAGTCTCCTAGTTTTTGTGCTATTAAAATCTTGATAATTAAGGCTAAGCCAAACGATGAAGTGAAAAGCTTCATCCCCGAGATCACCGATACCGTAAGGACCTCTAAAGGACGTCGGATGAAGCAAAATGCCTCCGTTGAGTTGAATTACGTTTGGGTAACCATTCTTCATAATCCGACGTCAAGTCCTCACCAACGGTGACGGAAAGTGAGGGAGAGAGAATGGATGAAGAGATGGCGTTAGTTTTGGCGACTGTGGGGTTATTTATTTTTGAAAAGTGAGTGTTTGAAAAATTAATTTTGAAAGAGTCAATGTTGCAAATATTGCAAATATCAGGGGGGATGAATTAATATTTTTCAAATATCAGGAATAAAATAGTATATTAGGTCAAAATACAGAGAGTAAATAATAATTTATCCAAGCATACAAGGGAGTGCTCTAATGGATATTGGAATTTTAAAAATTTTTTTGATAAAAAAATTGGTAATTGGAGAGTTGAAAATATGGAAGGTTTATTTTGGTAATAAAAGATGGTCCTGCTTTCAATTTGTCCGAAAATCCGCCGTAAGTGTTGTCGAGTACTTCTCCTTGCTCGAGCAATTTTTTTTTTCTTTCGAAGGTAGCTGTGCCGCCGTTGTAAACCTGGTGAGTAAATGACTTTTAAATGTTTTAATTTAGTATATAAAATAATTTTTTAGTTTATTTTGAGAATATTTTAAAGTTTTGATTCAGTAATGTAAAATTTCATTGAAATTTTATACTCCTTCCGTTCTTTTCTTATTGTCTTTTAAGATTTTGTCACAAAGATTAAAAATTTTATTTAATAGGTATAATTATAAGTACAAATGACTATATTACCCTCTTTTGCTCATTAAGACTAAATGAAATTCACGTTGGAAAAGAAAAAAATTGGGAGTTGGAAGTGTTTCATAAATACTCAAGTACTAGAAAAAATTTACTCTAAAAATAAGATAAGGGAAAATTTGGAAAGAAGAATTTATTTTTTATTGGTAATCTCAAAAAGACAATTAGAGTGAAATAAATTCTATTTTTTTAAAAGACAATTAGAAAAGAACGGAATGAGTATAAAAATGGAAGGTTCTTTATTCTAATTTTTATAAAAATAAATTTTGTTAAGCTAGTGCCCACTTACAAAATTTATAAAATAAAAATAAACAAAAATAAATAAAATTTTACAGTTGTTGATTTTTATTAATTTTTATTTTTTTAGTTGTTTTTCATTATCAATAATAAAATTTTTCATTATTAATAATAAAATTAAAGCCATAAATAAAATTTTTACTTTTATTAGTATTAATAATAAAAATGATGATTTTTTATTTTTTATGTTATTTTTTTGTTTTTAAAGAAAAACAACAAAAATTAACAACAAAAAATAACTGAAACAACAAATCAACAAATCAACAAAATTTTGCAGTTGTTGACTTTTATTGTTTTTCATTTTTTTATTATTAATGATATAATTAAGGCCATAAATAAAATTTTTACTTTTATTAGTATTAATAATAAAAATAATAATTTTTTGTTGTTATTTTTTTTATTTTTAACAAAAATCAACAAACATAAACAACAAAAAACAATTGAAAACAATAACTGAAAATAAAAATCAACAACAAAAAAACCAAACAAAGAAAAAAATTGAAAAAAAAATTTACGATCTTTTTTATGTATTTGTACCATCAAC
>CATIWM010552550.1:0-20424 GCA_949671775.1 Mallotus repandus
AATCATCCTAAACTTTTTAAATCTCACTCTTTACTTTATTTTTAATCCTAATCCCTTTTATTCTCATAATCTTACTAATTTCGAGTTACATCAAAATTCAAAAATTCTTGCTCTATGATCGAGTACAAATCACAGCTTAACCCGATA
Source organism: Mallotus repandus (assembly GCA_949671775.1). Lineage (NCBI taxonomy): Eukaryota > Viridiplantae > Streptophyta > Magnoliopsida > Malpighiales > Euphorbiaceae > Mallotus > Mallotus repandus. The sequence goes on from CATIWM010552550.1 coordinate 148, forward strand.
CACTAGTCTAACTATATATTTACTAACTTATTCTTAAACTCAACTAATATATATATAAATGCAATGCAATATGTATGCAAATGTACCTATAGTAGAGTACGGGTGTGACAAGGTCCTTGGTAGTATCTATGTGTAAAGCTATCCAAAAATTGGATGCTTACACCTACTCTAAAGTGTTATGATCTTGATGCTTTCAATTGATGAAATGATATGATGTTGAATAATGCTTGATAACCAAGATAATGATTTCCATGCCTCCAAATATCTTTTATGTAGAGAGAAGTAGTCTTTGTTGAAATTGAACTTGAAAAAGTTGAATTCTTGCTGAATTAGGATTCTTTAATAATGCCAAAATTTCTTCCTCTTTTGCTATGCACGACCATGTGCACGGCCATGCAAGGTTTGAGCTTCATTTCTTCCTTTTCAGCATGCTATGCATGACCATGCTCATGGTCATATAACTTTGTTTCTTTTCCTTATTCAATCAAACTTCCTTACACAATCATGCAATATCTCTGCACTTTTTTCTTATTCGATTAGTTTTCCTGGAAAGCTCTAAATTTTTCCTAATCAACTTTAACCTTGATTAACCTTACAAAACATAGAAAATAACATCAAGACCTATTGAAATGCATATGAAACAAATTAATTAATATGCTATAAAACTAATTCTAAATTCTTAAGAATCAATTCCTATTCTAAACCCCAACAAATGTTATAAACTAAGTCTTAATGCATAATTACTAAATATAATCCTAATTAAACTTATTTTAACTAATATTTTTTTAGGGATATTTTAACTAATATTTTAATCATTCAACAATAAGTAAAACTAATTAAATAATAACTCAAAATATATCTAAGATATGGACTTATCAGAGGTGCAAAGTCATCATGTCACCCTCTTAGCCAACACTAAGTTCCATTCTTATTCTCGTAGTGCCAATTGAGGGTGCACATATGTCCACTCATTAACTTAGAGATCATTAAAGCTAGCAATAAAGGGAAATATCAATTCCAAACCTTATCTCATTATATCTACTTCATTTACTTAAATCGCCTAACTTTTTCCCAAAACCTTTTATATTGGCATATTATTTTTTTTATCGATAGTGGATTTCATAAAAGAGAGGACCTTAGCAAGTCATACATGAGGATGCAGGGATAGACATACTAATATCCTAAAGGTGAAAGTCATCAATTTTACTCCTACATACACTGATAGGGTAGAACTAATAAATATGACTTATCATAAGAATAAAAATAAAAAGAAAGAAACACAATAAAGAAATCTTCAAGTTATTAAAGATTCGACAACCGAGTCCTGTGTTGTGGTGTCCTTGGAGCTTGCTTTGGAGTTTGAAGACTTTGCAAGCTCCTTTAGTTTAAACTTTCTTATTTTGCTTGAGCTCACGTTAACACCAAAACTAATATCGGGAGGAGGGAAATTCTTACCTAAGAGAGCTTGATTTCCTTTTGGACTCTCCATTGGGCTTTCACAGTTTGATGGGCTCAGTTGACCTTACTATTGGTTAATCTTGGGGAAGACTTGGCTTTAATTTAATTTGCTTTGCTTTATTTTTTGTTGGATTACATGTTTTGGGATTTGGGCTAATGTAATGTCTGAGATGGGCTCAAGCTGAATTTCCTTTCTTTTCCCTTGAATTACAGCTTGGTTAGGTAAACTAATCTCTAGGGCAGCTTTTCCTTTCCTGCTAGGCAAACCTTAAATTATAGCTTGGTTAGGTAAACCAATCTCTAGGGTAGCCTTTCCTTTCCTATTAGCTAGACCTTTATCTTTGTTAAGATTAGTAGCATCAGATATGTGATGTCCCTTCTGAGGTCTTTTTCCTTTTTCTTCACGTAAATTTTGTCCATCCAAAAAGTTAAGATCATCACACTCACCGCCTTAGATTTAAAGATGACTTGCCACCGTGCTTTTAAAACCCAACAAGAGTTGCTTTATTTTCTAAGATAGAGAGAATGAATTCTTATTGATTTGTTTTTCTAGAAATATATTTAAAGATGATTTCTTTAGGGGCCAAGCATAGATCCAAGGACTATAAGGTTATTTATTATTAACTCTAAGTGTGATCTCTTCCTCAATCTTACAAATATTACAATTCCTTATGCTGTGATTGAAAAAAATAGAGATAATATAAATTAGGAAGATGCTCATACTGCAGGATAACCCAATGATTTTTTGCTTTTCTCTTACTCATAAACCCCTTAAAAGAGGCTTATTTAGATTCACCTTAACTCGCATTCTTAAAACATGCTCAAAATCATCATCAGAATACATACTTTCATCCGTTGTGATAAGTTGATTGAATAGAGCTGTTAATATAATTTTTAAGTTAGTATAAGTGATATGGTTCAGAGGTAGACCAAGAACCTAAATTGAGAAGTATTCAGTCAAGAAGTTGAGTTCTTCCACTAAGAAGTTTAGATCCTACTCCTTAGTGACCATTATGTTCTTATGTATTGACCATGGAGTTCCATCTTTCACTCTATCTTGATCTTCTTATTTTGTGAACTTAAAAACAAAAGTGTTTCTCTTGTTCAACTTTTGAACTTAGAACTTTGATGCAAAGCTTTATAACTAGGATAAGATATTCATGATGACATTGGAGGTATAAGTGCTCATATTGAGAATTTTGCCTACCAATCTATGTTTAAGATGTTGGGTGTGACATTCATCTATAGGAATTAACTCAAGCAAACAAATATGGCTATCATGGCTCGGGGCTTTTTCAGTACTAAGTTACAATTATTTGTTGCTTAATGCCATTTATGAGAGGAGTGAATGTGCTTTTGTTGGTAGTTGAGAGGAGATGGAGATTTAATATACTTAAAAGAGAAGTTCTACCAAAAAGAGAACACTGTTGTGGAGAAACATGGTTCTGAGAAAAGTTCTAACAAAAGAACACCTATTATTATCTTTTTATTTCTCACCCTTACGGCATATTATTTTACTTTGATGTTTATGCCAAGCAAATATTTTCATAACACTATGCTCTTCCATTTTTCATTGGTGACTTTTCAATTTAACATCATTTATACCTATTCCTACTTCACTTAGTTTCTCATTATCATGTCCATTTATATAGTGGACTAAACCGGCATCATCATATTAGTTTCACATGCCTCATATGTATTAGTTGGTTGTCATAGGGTTCACAACTTGAGTCTCAATCATTTTCTGTACATTTATCATTACTTGATTAGACATGACTTTTCTATCATTTTTCCAACCATTATCAAGTTCAATACCTCAAAAACATCTTGGTATACCACATCATTCAACTTCTCATATTTATAGTAGTTGTGATGATGATGGTTGCATGGTGGCAGTTTACAGTATATGGATATAACCACAGCTTGAATTGCTACTAGCAAACTTATGAATCTTAAATTAAAAATTTGAAAATGAAAAATGATTGTACTTTATTTTAATTTAATTCTATAAAAATGTTAAATCTTTTATGGACTGTATACTTTGTAGCTTGTACTTATAAACCACTTAGAAATTAAAAAAATTAAAATTTCAATTTTTATAAATGTAGTTAATTATTATAGATTATAAGTATATATAATTAAATAATGACTCAAAAATATATATAACAATAAAATTTATAAGTGTATATGATGAAGAATATTGTTTTTGCTAGGGTTTTTTCTCTGCTGCCTTCTATGGGGCCGCTAGAGAATTTACCTCCGTCTCCTCCAATTCGGAATCCTCATACCTCTCACAGTGATCACTATGTTTCCCATGCAACTTTATTTTCTCCAGCTGATTTCCTTAATCATCATCCCCATGCACCTGCTTCTAACGTAGATGACATTCCTACGAAGACGTTTGCATCAGTAATGGCAACGACCACTTTGACTTCCTTTCCAACCCCTGCTCCCCCTAAATAGGGTACTTATCATACCATCAAAGTTAATAATGACGCATATTAGAAGCGCCTACAACTTTGCCAAAATTCCTTAATTGCTAGAATTGTGCTAAACAATGGAGAATTTCCATGGGTCTTATCCAAGCTCAAAGGGAAACTTCAAGCCATTTGGAACCTTAACGAAAATTGGTGCCTAATTTCTCTAGGACGTGGTTTTTACCACATATTATTACATTCAGTTTCAATAAAAAAAAATACTATTTAGAATCATGGTTCTGTTGCCCTTAAACCTGGGATACTTCGTATTCAGCAATGGGTCCCTGGTTTATATCCGTTTAAAGAGAAAATAAGTTAAACCCAATTATGGGTCTGTTTCTATCGGTTGCATTGGAATTTTAGGATCCCCAAATCTTGGTGGATATTGCGCACAACATTAGCTCGCCTATCAGGATTGATAAGGCCACGATTGATGGAGACTATGGCCACTTTGCTCGTGTTTTGGTGGATATTAATCTGGCTCCAACTCTACAACACCTTCTCATGCTTGACTGTAATGGCACCCTATTTGACATTGACGTCATCTACAAGAATTTACCTACCTTTTGTCACACTTGTAATTCGATTGAACATAGTGCAGCCTCATATTGCCTGACACAGCACAGAGAACCTGTTATGCCGTCCAATGATGAGAACAAACGTCAATCTTCATGAGGACATTCTAAAGTCTAAAAAATATGGCCTCCCAAGCATTATCATAGTGCTCATACAGTCCCTCAAAATTCTTTGAAATAGATTGCACCTCTAGTCATAGAACAGAATAAAGACATTAACGAGTTTAGTGGAGCTAATGTTTCCCATGTTCCTGACAACGTTAATATAGAAGTGGTTGACACTGGTACAGAAGCAAATCACTTAAATCTAGTTAATAATAAATATTATGATACATTGTCAAGTAATGTCCATAAACCTTTGGAGAATTAGACTTTGGCCAAACAAGAGATGGATATGGTTGTCAAGCAATCCTGGCAGAATTAGCAGCTAAAGAAGATGATTGGCAAGTTGCCTTAACTAAGAAAAAGAAGAAAGGGAGAGCCCATGTACTCTTTGGTACTAGGCCTTAAACCAGGTCTCTTTCTCACACCTCTCAATTATTATCTTTTATTGGAATTACAGGGGGCTTAGTAATCCAGCCACTCAATATGTCCTTTTTAATTTTTGCCGCTCTCTTCATCCTTCTTTTGTTTGTTTAGCTGAGCCTAAAGTGGATTTTGAATCCATCAGGAGTAATTTTTGAAAATCATTGAATTTATCTTTTGTGACTTTTAATACTTCCCATTTGCCTAGTTTGTGGTTTTTGGTTTTGAATGATGTTGGTGCAGGTAATGTTAAGGTGTTTTCAAGCTCAGACTAACAAATTATAATTAATTATCAAATGTTTAACCAATCTCAATTTCTTATTTATGTCTATGCCAATGTTTTATCTTCTGTACGGTGTCATCTTTGGGCAGAATTGGATCATCTCTCATCCTTGATTTTGGGTAATTGGTTTGTTATGGGGGATTTTAATACCTATTTTGGAGCTCATGAAAAATTAGGTCACCCACCAAATGCCCGTTCTTGTTAGGAATTCTCTACAGCTATAGATAATTTTTCCTTTTCATGTTTGGATACTAAAGGTCCACTTTATACTTAGACTAATAAAATATACGGTATTCATAGGGTGGATATACGCCTTGATCATGCTTTCTTCTCTCATACTGCTTTTCAAAATTTGAGGTCTATTGAGTGTCATGCTCTTATGCACCATTGTTCATATCATAATCTGATTTTTTTAAAATGCCGTCATCTTGATGTAGTGCAGAAATCATTTCACTTTCTCTCTATGTGGACCACTCATTATCAATTTTTAGTTTTGGTAAGTTTTGGAGTTTTGTTTCTATTACGGGTCAACCTATGCACTCCATAATGTATAAATTGAAGCTTCTAAGAGCTTTCTTGCATCATTGGAACAAGCATGTTTTTGGGAATGTTGATCATTTCATTGCTTAGGCTATGCAAAATCTCCTTTTTATCCAGTAAAAAATTGAAGCCAATGGGTTTTCTGATGACCTTCACAGTCATGAGTTGGCAGCCAATAATGAACTCTCTTTGTAACTTTCCAGGCAGGAGAGTCTTCTGAAAGATAAGAGCAAAATTCGGTGGTTGAAAGATGGTGATCGAAATTCCAAGTTCTACTATAGTTTATTGGCTAGACGGCGCACTCAATCTTTTGGATCTTCTATGATAATTGATGGCATTTTGGAGGCTAATATTTCTGTTATTACTAATCATATGGTGCAATTCTATTCCAATCTCTTTGCTTAAGACCTTTATTCGAGAGATTTTTCAGGAATTAAAAATGTTATCTCGTCTCTTGTTTCTGACGCTGACAATTATATGCTTACTATGATTCCTTTTCATGATATGATTCATTCTGTGGTCTTTGAGATGGACCCCTATAGTGCCCTGGTCCTGATGGTTTCACTGGGCATTTTTATCATGCTTGTTAGGATATTGCTAAATCGGATCTTTGTTTTGCAATCCAGAGTTTCTTTAATTATGGTATGTTATTTCATGGTATCAATTCTAATTTGATGGTTCTTATTCCTAAAGTGCCTAGTGCTAATTCTGCGGATAAATTTCAGCCAATTATTTTAAGTAATTTTCTTTTTAAGATTATTACTAAAATTCCAACAAATCGCCTGGGTACTATTATTGCTAGAATTATCTCTCCTGCTCGATTCGGTTTTATCAAGGGGAGGCACATTGAAGATTGTATTGTTGCTACTTCAGAATGTTTTAATATCATGAATCGCAATTATTGGGGCGGCAATATGGCAATGAAGATTGATATCAGGAAGGCATTTGATTCTATGGAGTGGGACTTTATCCAAGTAGTTTTTTATAGTTTTGGATTTTCATATCAATTTAGTTAGATTTGGGCTATTTTTATTCATCTAAACTCTCTATCCTTCTTAATGGGAGTCAACATGGTTATTTCTCTATTTCTCGAGGGATTCATCAGGGTGATCCTCTCTCTCCTCTGTTATTTTACCTTGGTGAAGAGTACCTTAGTCGAAGACTCTCGGCTCTTATAAATTCTAGCTCTTTGTCTCTTATGCTTTTTGGTGGTAATATTATGTGTCCTTCACATCTTCTTTATGCAGATGATATTTTGATTTTTAGTAAGGCCTCTCATTTTGATATCACCACTATTACCAATGTGTTTAATGAGTATGGTTTTTTATTTGGGTAAGCAGTCAATTGGGACAAATTTGAGATGTTTCTTAGTAGTGGTGTTTCTATTAGTAGGGCTCATTCTCTTAGCACTAGAGTTGGCATGCGTGCAGGGGGTTTTCCCTTCACTTATTTGGGTGTCCCAATGTTTGTTGGTGCTTCTAAGGCTAGATGGTTAAAGTCGATTGCAGATCATATTATGTCAAAGATGGATTCTTGGAAGGGCAATTCTCTCTCCATGTCTAGGATGTTAGCTTTAATTAAATCCACTATTTATGGTTCTCTCTTTCATAGTTTTATGATTTATAAGCGGTCGTCTTCTCTTTTAAAAAATGTGGAACAAGCTATTCACAATTTTTTATGGACGGGGTCTATTCATGGTAGAAAGCTTGTGACTGTTGCTTGGGATAAGTGTTGTTCTCTGGTTGATGAAGGTGGTATTAGATTAAAAAATTTACATTGCTTTAATAAATCTTTGCTTCGTAGGGTTGCTTGAAAATTGTGCTGCGAATCCAATTTTGTTTACAGTTTTCTTCATCAAAGGTTCTTGCATTCTGGTTCTCCCAAGGTATCTTTCATTTGTTCCTCGATTTGGCATTCGATCAAAGACATTTATAATGACCTTCAGGGATCCTCTCAGTGGCTTCCATTCTATACCTCGAAGCTTGATTTTTAGAACTCTAATTTTTTGGGTTACTTAATTACGGAAAGGGTTGGCATTCCAATTTCTCTTCACAAGCAACTGATCACTTCTATTTCTGATGTATATTAGGATAATGCTTGGCATCTTTCCAATGATTTTTGCTCTGCTTTTTTGGAGGTGGTCGATGATCTTCATAATATTATTTTCTCGGCTTCGGATCAGGATCAATTTGTTTAGAGGTATTCTTCGAATGGTATTTTTGCTTCTAAGTGGGCTTTTGATTTTTATCATTCCACTACTCCAAAAGTTGCTTGGGGAAGAGTTTTGTGGAGGCACTATTTACCTCCAAGTCGCTCATTTCTTTGTTGGTGAATTTTTCTTAATTCTCTTCCTATAGATGATCAGCTTCAACATTATGGCTTGTCTTTTCCATCACGTTGTTGCCTTTGCATGCATGCAAGTGAGACATCATAACACATTTTTGTAACGTGCCCTTATGCTGTCTCACTTTGGTCATCCTAACAAGATTTATTTCATGTCCATTTCTCTCTTTCTGGTTCCCCTCTTCAAGTTTTAAAATCTGCTATGGCTTTGTGTTTTTCAAGTCAGCTAGCTTCTCTTTGGCAAGCAGGGGTGGAGTCTTTGTTCTGGCTACTATGGCAAGTCTGAAACCAAGCCACTTTTGAGGATAATTTTGTGCCCATTAATATTTGTTTTCATTCCCTTTGTAAGTGCATTAAGGAGGTGGAATTTTTTAAAGTTGGCCATATGCAAAACTCTCAATCAGACCTCCTCATCCTCTATCACCTTCGGGTTTTGGGCACTCCAAAATCTGGTTCGATGATCAAGCCTGTTTGTTGGATGCCACCTGCTCATGGGTGGTTCAAAGTTCATATGGATGGTGCTGCTAGCAGCTGTCCAGGTATCTCGAGTGTGGGTAGTATCTTCCGCATTTTCAATGGCATCTCAGTAGGTCCTTTTGCAGCTCCCTTGGGATCCAAATTTGCTTTTGAAGCTGAGTTGATTGTTGTTATGATGGCGGTAAGGTTTGCTATTCGGTACAACTTTCACCCTCTCTGGATTGAAAGTGATTCTTCGAATGTTGTTAGAATAGTTCATTCAAAAAGTGTTGTTGTTCCATGGTCATTATGTAAAGATTGGCATCTCTGTCTTGTTTCTCTCAGTTCCATTCAGTATTGTATCTCACACATCTACCGTGAAGCTAACTCTATTGCAAACAAGCTTTCAAACTTGGCGCTCGCTCTTTCTAATGAGCAATGGTTGTCCTCCTATCCTTCAGTATGTCATAATTTTTATGCGCAATGATGCTATGGGTGCTCAAAGTTATAGATTTAGATGACCTTTAACTCTTTTTGTGTTTTTGTTTGCCCTTTGGGTTGTACTTGTTATTCTTTTATTATTTTATTTCATTAATAATATTTCTTGTGAACAAGGTGCATGATGTTTATGCTCAGAGGTGCCAGCCTAGCTAGGATGTCCTGGTGCGCTGCCTGACTCCTTTATGATGATTTATTTATTATTCAATTAAAAATGTATATTGAAAATTTAAAAATATTAGATATATAAAAAAAAAGGAGATGGTCGATCCTCTCGATTCAAAATGGCAGGCATAATTTTTTGTTGTAATTTAATGAAGAACAATATTCTATAAAAGCCGGCATCATTATGAATAAGAGACAAGCTCTTAACTCCACCAATATATACTACACGTCTTCCTTTTATAATCTAGTGACTCAGGTGATGGATATTGTAAGGTGAGATCATGGGTTCGATCCCTTACTCTCCCTTAACCTCCCAATTGTTCAAAAACAAAATCAATATATACTACACCCAATTAGATCACCACAATCTTTTTGAGATAAAATTACCACAATTTGAAAATTACTTTTTGAAATTATCTCCTTAGGATATACTCTAGAAACACCATTTGAGGTAAAAAAAAATATTTTTTAAACATAAAATGGTAAAAAATCATAATAACTAGACTGGCAGCTTTACCTAATTAAAAGGTAGTTCATTATGAATATGATAGATAAAAGAATTTTGAGGCCATGAACCTAAGAAAAAACAAGAAAAATGTATTTATAAATAGAAATATTAACCAATAAAGAATATAAAATAAAAAATTTCTTGTTAAGATAAATATGTATATTTATACAAATAAAATTTAAAACTGTTAGATTACTCTTTATTTAATTATTTAATCCTTATTTAATTATAACCATTGATTAATCTTGTGTACTAATATATATCAATAGTTATAGTTAAATAAAAATTAATCAAACAGATTTAGATTCATATGTATAGATACACATATGAGTACTGGAAAATAGCTCAATAAAAAATATCATCCACAGAAAAATTGACAATAGTCATCTAAAATCTAAAAAAAATTGTAGAAAACACAAGAAAAAGGAAAAAAAATATAGTTCATGTAAATTTTTACATTATTTTAATACGGGTATTTTTTGTGAGAATAATATGGATATTTTAACCATTATTTATCCTTCAGTTAATTTTGCATATTCAAATTAAAAAAAATAAAGAAAAGAAAAGATTATAATAAAGGGAATTCAAAAATAGGGGTTTTATATATAGTTTTAGAAAGAGAGGGACGGAATAGTATAAATAGACAACCCCTTAGAGGGGGCAATGACAAATTATTCTAATGAGCTAAATAGCTAATACTTGCCCCCAACTCCGCAGACACCCAATTTTGTTAGGAAAAATTACAAATTTGTGTCTTAATTTTTGTGATTTTTTTATTTGAGTGTCTAAATTTTTTTTTTTATAATTAAGTGTCTGAACTTTAGAAAAACATACCAATGTAGTGTCTCCAGCAAATTTAATATTGACTGGGTGTTTAAGTCAAATCAAATATGATCTACTTTTATTTCAGTTATTAGTCATGTCTTATGTCACGTGTATTGCATTATTTAAAGGACAAAATTAACCTTATTAAAGAATATAAATTGACAAAAATAACTTCAACATTAACTTCCGTTGCAGATATTAACGGTAACTTAATAAGGGTAATTTTGTCATTTAAATAATGCAATACTTGTGACGAATGATATGGTTAATAACTAATATAAAAGTGAATCCCGTTTGATCTAACTGAGCACCTAGTCAACATTAAATCGATCGAAAACACTATATTAATATACTTTTCTAAAGTTTAGACACTTAATTAAAAAAAAAAGTTCAGATACTCAAATAAAAAAATAACTTTTCAAATAAAAAAATCACAAAAGTTATGATACTAAATTTGTAATTTTTCCAACTTTGCTACAATTAACTGTAGACTCCATCTCCGATTCCTCCTATTCCAAAAGCCAAACAACAGAGCAGGGTTTTGCACTTCGACATAGGAAAAAAATGGCTTCTTTTGGGTCTCTAAAATCAACAATCTACGACAGAGAAGAGAGAAAGCAGTAACTTTTCAACCCTTTTCCTTTTTTTTTCTTGTTCTCATATTCAATTAGACCTTTTTTGACATTAAATTTTGTTATTTACAGGCAATACCAATCTCATATTCGAGGCCTCAATGCCTATGATCGGCACAAGAAATTCGTGAACGATTACGGTACCCTTTAGCTGATTGATTATTATTACTGTGTTTTTTAAAGTTGAGATGTGGACATAAAGGATATTATGCAAATGAAGAGCTTTGTATTTGCTGAATCCTTATTATTTTATGTCCTAGAGAAAATGGGGATGATGAACAATCTCTTCTACTAAGATAGGAATGAGGCTACAATCATCCTTATATCTGTTTATATGGTTTTCCCAGATTCCAGTTTTTATGTACAAGTGTGTTGAATGAATAGTTTTTGCGGGTGTAATGTTGATTTCGCAGTTAGTTTTTATGGGAAAGAAAAGTCTACGAATTTAAAGTTGCCAATTAAGACAGATAACGATACACTAAGAGAAGGATACAGGTAATAACTTCTTGATCTTGTTACAATATTCAAATGAAATACAGCATGTGCACAGTTATGAGTTTTTGTGTCATTTCACTTTGCTTCTAAGTTTAGCTCTTTTATCTATTGACTAAATAGAACTCAACTGAATTGAATTTTTTGTATTTTTTAGACCTTCCAAATGCTATGTTTTTGTTAAGACTTAAAACTAAGAAAAGGGAAAGGTGGGGATGAAAACATTTATAGTTTGAGGCTGTTAGAGATGGGTTTTCAGTTCATCATGGAATTTCATAATGATGGAAATTCCTTTTTATGTATGTATTTTGTTTGTTTGTTGTCCATGTAATCTTAAACTTTGACTGTAGGTTAATTACTTCTTTGATGTTTTAAGGTTCATACGTACTGAAGAAGATGACATGGATACATCCTGGGAGCAAAGGCTAGTGAAGCGTTATTATGATAAGCTTTTCAAAGAGTATCCTTTGTTAAAAGATTTTATATCCCCATCTTCAAAACCTTCATTTTTAATTCCTTCTCTGTTGTTTTATGGTTATAAAACACATTGTTTTATTTGTTTGTACACTGCCACATTTGTTGGACATGCTCGAGTCTTGAAAACGTGGTCCATTTCCTTAAACTTTTGAAGATATTGTATTGCTGACATGTCACAATACAGGACTGGGAAGGTATGTGGTTATCCATTATATGAAATTGTTAGTATTACTAAATCCAGGTTGTCCTCGGTATTTGTTCTTGAGCTAGTTATTCTTTTACTCTTGGGTTGTTTGGATTAGAGAGTACTCTCCTGCTGCCACAATGTTATTTAATCAACTTTTTGTGCAATGCTTCTATGGGCTATCTTCTTGTCTAAGTTTCTAGATGTAAGCTGCATTTCAGTTTTTTTTTTTCTTGTTTTGAGTTTTCTGTCTTCTTTCTGCTTTGAGAAACTTGAAAAGCGTAATCATTGTGTGTTTAATCAAAGTGGAATTAACATATATGTTTTTATTATAACAATTTGTCTGTATCTATCTGTAAATACTTATTTCATTATATCTGTAAGACATAAGTAATCTGGAATGAGTTGTGGAGAATTCTGCAATTTGACTAGAATGACATATAGGTTAGCACTAGTTGTGACAAATGAGAGAAGAAGGGACTTTATTTGCTACGCCCAAGCCATTACGCAACCCTAAGAACATGCAAGGCATGAAGTATAGATAGCTAATTGTGTTGCTGTCAATGCAGTCAACTAAGTCATTCTAATAAAAAATAAGTTATGTCGCAAATAAACCCTGAATCAAATTATTTATAATTGAATTAGCTTTTCTCATGTTTTAAAGTTCTCCTTCAGATTGGCTTGAGATGGAGGACAGAGAATGAAGTCATATCCGGGAAAGGTAATACACTTATTCGTTGATTTTTCAGTTAAAATTTTTTTTCTTATTTAATGGTTTTATTAGGATTTTGTACCAATCAGGAAATGGTCGGGCGAATGTCTCTTTGTATTAATTTGGCTGATATGTTAAACAGTTGGATTGGGCGTCTTATTATACATAGTTGGGACAGCCAGTAGCTTTTTTCTTTTTTTGGTGGCTAAATACAGATTTTTCCCAAAAATGCTTTGATTTATGCATGGCGTAAAATAGAGTCAAGCTTGTATGCATTTGTGACAGGACACTAAAGGCATTTGTGGTGCAACATAAACCCACAGAAACTGCGATTTATTTTAATTCTTTTTGGCTTGTTTCTGAATTTTGTTTTTTAAAACCAGGGGTTAAACGAGGTATTCTCCAAATAATAAAAAGTTTGTCACTCTTGTTTGTGCTGTATTTAGTGAATGTGATTATGGGAAGTGCTTGAGAACTTTGGGTTCTCAAGACTTAATTTGGTTCAAGTTCAAAGTTCCAAGCCCTGAGCTCTCTCTTTGAAACATGTAAGAAACTTAGAACAAGGAAAGTGAAGGGGTTTTCAATGAGGAAGACACCTTGTTTAAACCCTGGTTTTCTGGCTGTTTCAATATCCATTTTGTTCCTCATGCTTCTAGAGAATGCCTATTTGTCTGAATTTACAAACTTACTCATGATCCCTTCTTGTCAGGGCAGTTTTTATGTGGCAACAAACATTGCGATGAGAAAGATGGCCTGGCAAGCTATGAGGTACGGCGTTGCACTTTGGCTATGATGTATGAGTAGTTTAACACCGTTTTATGTTGTGATCTTGCTCCTGGATGGGAAGGTCTCTGTTTTTATTCTATGCCTGAATTCAGCCTGCAACACGCCGGTTCATAAATTGCTACAATGCATGATTTGGACTTACCAGTCATTGATGTTGATGCTTCACACTTTTCGCTGACTTACTGCAGGTGAATTTTTCTTATTTTGAAGCTGGTGAAAACAAGCAAGCCCTTGTAAAGTTGGTAACCTGTGAAAGGTGAGTTGGTATTTATGAAGTCTGTTGACCCCTTCTACTTTTGCACTAAGGCCTCATTTGGCAAGGCTTTTCTCCAAACCACCAATTTTTTCCAGTTTTTCTGGAATCAATGTTGGGGAAAAAAGTTGGAACTTTCTAGCTTTTCCAGACCAGTGTTTTAAAAAAGCAGCTTCAAAAAGATTTGAAAAATATAAAAAAAAGTAAAGAACAAAAACAAAAAGCTTCGCGAAACTGTGCCATAATTCCTTCTGAACCTAAACTAATGTCAGCTGTTTTATAGCATCTATCTAAAGGATGCTTACTAAACTTGTGAGAGGTGGGTAGCCCTTTCTTTTTATTGTTTTGATTGCATTGCTCGACTCTTTATGAAAGTTCCGCATGTTCCAACAGACATGTGCATTGCATTCATTTTCTTTTGTCACCTGTTTTGATAAATGTCTCTATTAGGTACAGTAATCCTTACTCTTTTTTTTTTTTGGCTCATCTCCTAGGTGCCCACTAGTTCTTTTGACAAGACTAGGCACCTGCTAGCAGCTCGGATCTTTTTTAATATAATATTACAAGTTATGTAATTTTTTTTTTTTGTTCAGTGGTTTTTATCTGAATTTGCTTATGATGCAGTTCAAGCTCTCTCTCTCTCTCTCTCTCTCTCTCTCTCTCTCTCTCTTTCTCTCTCTTTCTCTGTGATAAAAGAGTTCTCCCTTTCTTTCAGCCATTAGTTTGTCTCCTCCAGTTACCAGTCCTGCCTGCTTGACAGTCTTATGTGCTTTTATGTAGTCTTCAATATTGAGCTGGAATATCACGATATCATAATATTCTTAGTAAAGTAGCATTGACTTGCCATATGTACATAAGTTCTTGGTGCTCTTCAATTTTTATGAGAGCCTCGCACACCAAAAAAAAAACTTTTGCTTCTGCCCTTGAGAATTGCAATTCCTTAGTATTGGTATTTTATTTTAGCTATTTACTGAATTTCCTTATGTTGAGTGATTTTGAATAGATGTGCCCTAAAGCTCAACTACAAAAATAGGAAAAAGAAGGAACAACTAGAGAAAAGGGAGAAAGAACATTCTAAAAGAAAAAGGTACTAGTTAAATCCTATTTTGCTGATGAGAACAAGTTCTAACAGCCAAGCGTAATTTCCTACACAAAGGCTAACCGATGGTCTACTCTCAGGGAATCATCAGGGACTGATGATAATTCAGATGATGAAAGGATTAAAGAGAAGAGGAGAAAAGGTTTCTGGATCACTACTAATAATTAAATTCAACTATGCTTGTTCTTCATAAGTTGATGATCTTATAGCATGGTGGTGTACCTGTTTTCTGTGTTGCTTGAATGTTGTGTTCTAAATTTATTTTCTAAGACTGTCAAGTTTTTCATTTTATTTGTCTCTGCCGTATATATCTGGATAGATGGTTTGCATTAAGTAAATAGATATTGTTTTGCCCCTGTCAAGTCTATTAAAATCTCCCATTCTTTAAATATTTGTGCTTACACTTGTATGCTTGTCTTCTTGTCAATAGGTAAAAGGACTGCAGTATCTGGAGACAATCATAAAACTGATGATGATGAACACTTTGATGAATTTTTGGAGGGAATGTTTCCATAGCTGTGTGTCTGCTGCCATGTCAGGAGGTTAGTAATCTTATGCTCGATTATGTATATTGATCCAAAGAAGAAGCTGATGCTACTAGAGACTAAAAATTGGAGCTTGACGCTATGTATTTTCGGCAGCCGCCAACTCTTGGTTCTGAATGTATATGGAATATAGATTTTTTTTTTTTGAATGTAATCGTTCATTTAAAAGCAGAACATGTGTATGGATCTCTATGTCGGGGTGTGCATCAGTGGTTTCTGTTGAAAATTATACAAAACCCAACTGCACTGATTAAACTTGGATTTCTATGTCGGGGTGTGCATTGATGGTTTCGTTTAGTTTGAGGATCAGTTTAGGCTTTTGGACTTTTGCAATATTGAACTAATTAGACTTTTGTAATTTTGAACTACTTTTAATGATATTTATGAAATTTATGGTTAATTTTTTTACACTAATCAAACTGATTGTCCAAACTTAATGATTGAATTTTTTTTTAGTATTACATAATTTGATTAAGAATTTAAGTATTTAAAAACTTATTATTAATCTAATTTGAAATATTAGTGTTAAACTAATTAAATTGAACTATAAACACTCGTGCAAATTAACAAGATTTTAGAAATTTAGTTTAATTCAGTTTAATCATGTTAAAATTAAAGCCGAATCTAATATATCTCAATTTTAAAAACATAAAACCAAATAAAATTAATTTATAAATTAAATCGAATCAAATAAATTGATTCTTAAGTTTTGTTCACCCCTATTCCAGTGGGGGATCAGAAACTCAGTAACAGTTGAAGAGAATCTAAAATCCTAAACGGTCAAAAAAACAGAACAGTTCAAGTGAAATTCCTATGACTGACTGAACACAAGTACCAGGGCAGCATGTTTTGCTACCTGCTGAGGCCATTTGTTGGAAATCCTTAAGGTGCCTGGCTGCCTGCGACATTGGGAATTGACAATGTCAACGTCACACGCTTCCACATAATTATAATTATCAAAAAAAAAATCATATCATTTGTTATTATTATTATTATTATTATTATTATTATTCAAGAACTCATTGTATTTACATTTGAAGATTTTGGAAGGGTACAATTATATGTAAATTACAAAATGTAAAATTTAAGTAATTATTGCGCATACTATTAAGGTAAATGTTACTTCTATAGTTTGTTAATTCCTTTTACATATATTCGGTAAATTTTATAATACTAAGGTTAATAATTAATTCTATTTAGGTGTATTTTTATTAATTTAGATGAGGGTAGAAAAAAAACCAATATAAAAAAAATAACAAAAATAAAAATTCATTTTTCGATTATTTTTGTGCATATTATAAATCACTTATCTTCTCATTGTTTCTATATTAATAAGCTACAAATCGAGTGTGTGTATTTATATATATATCAATTTAAGATTTTTTTATGATAGTTTTATTATTTCTTTTTTTTAGGATAATAAACTTCATTACGAAGAAATCAACCAAAGTTAACAGTCCGAAGCACTTCATAGGGGAGTGCATTTTTTTTTTTAATTTGCAATTATCATTGCTTAAGGACACTCGGAGGCGAATACAGAAATGAGTAATTGTAGACTCAAGAACAAAATGAAGAACTATCATAACTTCGGCTCTAATACCAATGAGGTAGTCAAATGGACTACCATTTCTCAGTCATCCTAGTAAAACTCATGCACAACCTCAAGTAACCCAGTTTCACAAGTGACTAAGGCAAACCTGAAAGAACAGATTTAAAAGTCTCCTACTACAATGGACTGAACATACAAACAGCTCATAAGAGAAAAAAAAACTAACAAAGGAAAACATAAGCATTACTAGTCTAAGCAACTAGTATCTTCCAAGCCTATGACAACAATAAAGAAAAAGTCCTAAAGGATATGCACAAGACAGATTATGCAAGAAGGATTGGGCAAAAAGATTTTGTTTGCTCACACTGAGCCATGCTGCTTGAAAATAATAGATCAAGTTCTTCTTATTATTGTTTATACCATCCTATTCTAGTAGCATCGTCCGTCGCCAGACTGGAGTCACCACGCCGAACTGGATCTGGTGAGTTGGACTGGAGCTACATTTTCATGTCCGGACTGGGCAGCAATGCCGAACTGGAGCTGCTTCTTGAGTGTCCCTCGCCGGAGTCTTTATCTATGGCTCCACCTTTTGATCCTTGTTCCCTTGATCTACTACCTTCTTCAATTGCTATTCACTTTAATTGCTATTCACTTCAACAACAAAAAGACTCTAGATCTAAAGATCACTACAAAAAACAGCAGTTTCCGTCGCTAAGTCTGATAGCGATGAAATTAGTGATGGGTTTATATCAGTCGCTAAATAATAGCAACGGATTTGTAAATCAGTCGCTATTTTAGCGACGGAATCGAAAATCCGTCGCTATTTTTAGCAACGGATTTCCGAAATCCGTCGCTATTTTAATAAATTAAAAAAATCATATTTTAATAAGTGAAATTAAATTATGTACCTAAATGCAGATTTATTACTTTACTACAATAAATAAATTCAATACAGTACTGCAATAAAAAATTAAATACATTACTGCAAATATAAATTCAATATATTACTGCAAATATAAATTCAATTCATTGTTACACACATATAAATACTACACAACATAATAGCAGTAGCTATAATATTTGAAAAATCCAAACACAATAAGTTATCCCAATGTTTAACATATTAAATATTGCAAAATAATTAAGGACCTATAGCATCATCATCTGCTTGTGAAAAATGTACACACTAAGAGTTAGGTTGAGACTGCGAAAACATGCGCATAAACTTGTCCATGTGCTCCTGCATTTCACATTGATCACGTTCGACTTGCTCTTTATATTTTTGCATATCTTCACTCATCTTCTATTGATCACGTTGCACTTGCTCTTTATATGTTTGCATATCTTCATTCATCTTTTATTGCAATTCTTGCACACGTAATTCCACCTTGTGCTCCACCACTTCATCCATATGTTGTTTGAAACGCGGATCCGATGTAAAATCATATCGCAAAGTGGTTGAGGAACTACTGAACGGATCAGGGTAAAATGTGGATGCTTGAGAGTCGAGGCCGTATACCCGCCTCTTTTTTTCACTTCCTGCAACCTGCAGATATATGTCATCGATGTCAACCTCCACAGCCTCTGTAGACCCTTCTGTCATCTGCGAAGCAGAAGCAACCATGCTCTCCACAGTATCCTACATAACCGGGAATTAATTAATTTGTACTTATCAAAATTTGACTTACCTAATGTGTTTTAATAATTTCCATACACAAAGAGAAATTTAATTAGTTAGTATTTGTATATCTTACATTGACGTCCTTGGATCTTTTATCAATAAAGATCTATCCTTTTTTGTGTGCATCTTCTTAAATACTTCATATGGGATAGGAGGACGTTGTAACTCCTTTTCCTACAAAAATTACAATTAGTGAATTCATTCATTTAGGAAAAAAAAATAAGACCATTAGTGAATTCATTCATTTAGGAAAAAGAATAAGACCATTAGTAAATTCATTCATTTAGTGAAATCACAAATTATTACAAAGTTATGCAGTGTTCAAATGTTGATCTCGAAATCACAAATTATTACAAAGTTATGCAGTGTTCAAATGTTGATCTCGAACCGCCTGTATGTGTAGAAAGACCGATGCTCGGTCCACCTTTCTCAGTGTGATGATTTTTAGCAGCTTGTTCACATTTTTTTTTATATTGAGGGGTATTCCAATATTGCTGCCAGCTATCCTATACATCTTTCGGTTTATCTTTATCCTTCTTGCCTTCAATGCGCATCTTGCACAACATATCACTATATCTTTTTGCTGCCACCTTATAAAAAGCTTTCTTTACTGAAGGCGTCTTTGCTTCATCCCATTGAAATGCTTTCTGGAAAAACAATGTTAAATAACAAATATAACGTTTTCTTATTATTTTACATTTTTTTGGTAAATTTTATTTAATTATATTTTTAACGTGTTTTATACTTAAAAAATACGACATTTATATTAATATTAATATTTATTATTAAATTTAATACATATGAAATATTAAAGTAAACATATTTACAATAACATAAATAATATAAATCCAATTATTTGATCATATTATATATTAGCTTCGATATCCATTATTAGGGAATTTTTCCATTTCTAATTAAGCATCGATATCTATCATGAAAGAAATTTCTCATTGCACAAACATTAATAAATAGCTTAATATTGTGATCCTTTATCAAATGAAAAAATTTATTGCATATTGAAACTCCACATATCCAACCAAAAATAAAAGTTCACTTTTAACAGTATATTAGACGAAAATTGTACATTTTTGAAATTTCATATTGAATAATTGTTTGTGGTTAGTTTTCTGTACAAAATGATATTATTTAAAAAATAAATTGTGTTTACATTTTAATACAACTAATTGGCCACATTTATTTTGCTACATACTTAT
>CATIWM010552664.1:0-13219 GCA_949671775.1 Mallotus repandus
CACTTAGATATCTCTATAGAAGATTAAATATATATATATATATATATATATATATATATATATATATTTATTTATTTATTTCCTAATTTTTTTAAGGTAAGAGTTATCTAAATAAATAGGAAATGACTCTAATTTGGAATTAGAATCAAAGTAGAAAAGGAAGTCTAATCTTACCAACACTGTTTTGGTAAGAGAAACCTTAGATAGGATGTATATATATACATCTCATTCTCTAGGATTTAGGTTAAGCCAATTTTCTCCTTGTACTTCTTCTTCTGTGATAAGAAAAACACCTAGAGTGAAAAGATGTTGCAAGACAATAAAGGTTCTAGCAGACCTACTTTGTTTTGGTGACCTAGTTCATATGGATACTGTAGAGGGCACGATCTTTTGGTGGTGCCTCAATCTAACAAAGAGATACATAAAGCTCAAGGTAGGGTGTCATTGGTGTGAACCCCCCTCTCTTCCTTCCAATGTTCTTCCCTAGAAATCATGTGAGTTTTGGAATCTCTCCCTTAATTGATTTACTCAAATTACATGGATCCTGAGAGGATTTCTTAATTCAAATTTTTATTTTCTGCTGCGTGTATGAATCAAGGAAACCTAACATGGCATACCTATGATAGATATCACACTTCTTTACAAACTTTGAGGCATCCTTAGAGATTCTGGTCCAGAAATATCCTTGCCTTATTATCCTGTTACACAGAGATCATCCCCTATATGACTCCCACAAATTCCTTCATGCACCTCTCTCAGCACATATCCCGCTTCGTCTTCAGATAAGCATCTTAAGAGGGGCATGTGATATCATCTCTTATAGAGTTTCCCATATAGCAATGTGAATCTAGATGCTCTCAGGGATAGCTTAAGAGCTTCTTTATGGTCTTCCAGGAATTCTTCTATCTCCAAATATCGGATTATCGGGTCCATCCAAGATGTTCCTTCCTGTATAAGGAGGATTTCAAGAGTTTTGGATGTACTCGGAGAGGATAGTATTTTTATATGAACATCCTCAAGTAAGGAGTCTTTTGACATCGCCATTTTACTGAGAGAGTATGCTAAGGTATTTTCTGACATGGGAATCTGAACAACACATACAAGAATTCCCCTCTGCTTATGTCTCTTCAATATCTCCTTACTTGTTGTAGGTATAGACCCATTGTTTCATCTTTCACCTTAAATGCTCCCCCCACCTAGTTCATAACTAGTTGTGAATCACTGTGAACTTTTAAGTTTAAGACTCCAACTACTTCAGCTAGCTCTAAGTTGTTAATAAGAGCTTCATACTCTTAGACATTATTTGAGATAGGAAAAAAAAACTTGAGGGCATGTTTGATTAGAAATCGGTGTGGTCCTTTGAGCACTATCCCAGCTCTACCTCCTTACGAGCAAGATGAACCATCCACATATAAGTTCCACTCATAAGTCTTTCCTGCAAAGGAGCTAGGTAAAAGACGATATGTTTGCTTATTTTCCTTTTGAAACTCTCTTTTCCCATTAGCCTCATTTAAACAACACTCCACAATGAAATCATCAAGGGCTTGTGCTTTTATAGCCTTCCTAGGTTCATATTTCAATCCATACCCATCAATTTTTACTGACCATACCATCATCCTACCAGCCATGGAAGGCCTTTGAAGAGCTTGCCTGAGAGGCACATTTGTTCTCACAATTCCCTGATGTCCCAAGAGGTAGACCCAAAATTTCCTCATAACAACCAACAATGAAAATGATAATTTTTCAATGGCAGTATAATTTAGCTCTGACCCACGAAGGACTCTACTCATATAGTATACCGATTTCTGAATTTTGCCTTCTTCTCAAACTAGAGCTGCGCTCACCGCATGGTCTGATGCAGCTAAGTAAATGAATAAATCCTCTCCTGGCAGTGGTCTACTCAGGATTTCAGGTGATTGTAAATAGTCTTTCAAGGCTTTGAAGGCTCTTTCACATTCCTTTGTCCATTCAAAAGCTGACACCTTTCTCAACTTTTGAAAGAAAGGAAGACACCTCTCAGCAGATTTTGAAATGAATCGGTGTAAGGCAACAACTCTCCCTATCAACCTTTGCACATATTTAGGACTCTTAGGAGTTGGCATATTTAGAATAGCTTGTACTTTCTCAGGGTTTGGTTCAATCCCGTTGCTACTAACTTTATATCCCAAAAATTTCCTTTCTCTAATAAAGAAAGAGCACTTGTTAGGATTTAGTTTCATACCATACTGACTGAACACTCCGAAGATTTCCTACAAGTCAACTAAGTGTTCTTCAAAGGTTTTGCTCTTCACGATCATATCATCAACATATGCTTCAAGATTTCTCCCCAACTGATTGTTAAAAATTTTATTTATGAGTCGCCGATAGGTAGCTCCAGTATTTTTCAAGCCAAATGGCATAGCTTGGTAGCAGTAAATTCCATTCTTCGTTATAAAGGTTGTTTTCTCCTTATCTCCTAGATGCATAGGAATTTGGTGGTATCCCGATAAAGCATCCAAAGAAGTCAAATATTCATACCCAGTAGTAGTATCCACCAATTTATCTATTGAAGGCAAATGAAAACAATCTTTAGGACATGCCTTGTTCAGGTCCGTGAAATCAACACACATTCTCCATTTCCCATTGGTCTTTTGAACTAACACCACATTTGCCAACCAAGTGGGATAATCAACCTTTCTCATAAACCACACTTCGATTAGCTTGTGTAGTTCTTTGTCAATTACATCTTGCTAGTGTGGAGGGAGGAAGCACTTTTTTTGTTTCACCGATTCAATGCTAGGTTCGACATTAAGCTTATGAGTCATTATGCTTGGATCAATTCTTGGCATTTCTGAGTGCCTGAAAGTAAAGTCAGTGGGGAAATTTCATGACTAGATACTTCTGCTCCTCTGTCAACTGGCTGTTCACATAAGTGCATTTTTTTGGACTCTCAGGATATATGGTCATTGATTCTAGCTCCTTGATAGGCTTGGTTCGCTGATAAGGTATTCCACTTCCCATTTGTATTTGCTCCGCCATTAACACTTCATCTTCTAAAGGCAGACTCAGAGAAATCGAATGACAATACTTGGCCTCAAATTGCCTTCCTCGCACGGTGATTAGCCCACCGTCTGATGGCATCTTCATACACAAATATCAAATACAAGTGATTGCACAAAATTCATAAAGAATTGGCCTACCAATTATGGCATTGTATGCAGTTAACACCTCCACCACTACAAATTTGGCCATCATTGTTCTCCTTCTCATAACTTCTCTTTTTGAATTTGCCTCTCCCAAAGTGATAGGAAGAGTGATTTTGCCTTTGACCTCCACAAGAACATCCCCTAAAGCTCTTAACTGAGAACATATTGGGAGTAAGCAATCTTCCCTAATTCCCATCCTCTTAAAGATATGGTAAGGTAGCAAATACATAGAGCTTCCGTCATCTACTAAGACTCTCTCCACTCTGAAATTATTGATCATAGCCATAACTACCATAGCATCCACATGGGGTGTCATCACTCTGATCTCATCCTCTAGACCAAAGGTTATAAGGTAGGTCTTAAGAGGATCTTCTTTTCTCATTATGTGCTTCTTTCTCCCATATCTCTTTTCCCTATTTCTAGAGTCATCTCCAACTATCCGATGGATTATATCGCATGTCCCAGTGTTGGGAGGAATCATTGGCTGCTTATCTTTCTGAATCTTAGAAGTCATTATTTCCTCAGAGGATTTAATGAGCCTATCTTCCCTTCTCATAAAATTTTGCAGATGCCCCTCTTTGATAAGCCTTTTAATTTCGAACATTAATTGAAACATTCGTTTATGCTGTGCCCAATTGCTTTATGAAAATGACAATATTTACCCTTATCTTAGTTCTTAAGATTTGAAAGCATATCTTTGGGCCACCTCACGTACTCCTTGTCTCTGATTACCATTAAAACCTCAAGACACAAAGTGTTAAATGGAGTCATTCTATCTTTGCTAGGAGGAGTAAAAAGTCGCATGGTATTTTTTTGGACAGACCTTTGACTCTGGAGAATTGGGTTTCTTTTAGCCCTCTTGAGAGGAGAGGAATCCTTAAGTTCCTCCTTGCGCTTGGGTGCAAACCGATTGGTTCGAAAAGCATCATCTTGTTTAATATATTATTTTGAATTTGAGGACATGATGCTTGGGACTTATGTTGCCATTATAAGAGGGCAAAGTAGGAAGTTTGAACTTATTTTGAATTGTCTTTTTCTGAATATTCTCAGAGAAAGGTGAATGGATACTGATCACCAGATTAGATGACTTACCCCACTCCACTTTCTTCTCTCTCCTTTCCAGGAACTCTTTGAAATCATTCTCCAATTTACTATAATGAGGTGAAGGATGAGCAATAGCATTCCCCTTCTCGCTACACCTTTCGAAAGCATCCTCATAAGACTCAAAGACCCATCTCTCCTTAAAACTCCCAGGACATTTCCGTTCACAGGATCTAGAATGTCCTTCCCTCCCTCTTATGACATCAGAATATTTCATACTCTCCCATCTCTGATCTTGCTATATCCTTCTGGATTCCCCAGATTTATGCCCCTTAGAGCTGACTCTCAGGTGATGTTTATTATGCTCTCAGAGTGACTAGGAGCCGTGAACTATTTCTGAATGTGTCTTGTCAGTTTCTCCCTTTCCTTCAATAATCAACCTCCTTCTTATAATGTTTGGAGTTTTGACATAAGGATTGGCAACCTTGGCTTTCTCCTTCTTTTACTCATGTTGCACTTTCATTAAATAATCCACTTTCTTCATTAAGTCATTGAGGAAATCAACTGGCACTTCCATGGTTTCAGGATTTTTAGAGTTAGATCCTATTGCTCTCTTCTCAACCCTGTTATCTTCTTACCAGTTTCTTCCTTGTCAAAAGCATTTGATCCTGTCATCATAGAGGGACGTCAGCTCTTGATGTGAGCTTATTTCCTTCGTGTACACTTCTAGCTATAACAACTACCACTTCAAATTCTTTACAAACCCTTATAACTCCTCAATCCTTATAACTCCATAGTTAATAGATCAAACTAAAAAAAAATAGTTTTTCTAAAAAAAGCTACCCATTTCCCAGAGACAGCGTGTCTTACATCGAATTTTAACTGTCCCCAAAAAGGTCTTATGATGAAAACATCTCTCCAAATATGATAAGTGTCTGTTCATTCGTACCACCTTTGAAGCATGCCGAGAATCTAAAAAAGCCTGAAATGAGCAAAATCAACCTCTGAATCATTAAGTTCCACCCGATTTCATGAAATATGAATAATCAGAGTGGTAAGTCGCTCGTTTTAAGCAAACGTTGCTTAAAATGAGCAACTGATTAGACTGGTGTTCGACTCATGAGACCGAAGTTCAAATTCATGAAAATTGGAAGTCGATTTTCATAAAACAGTCGTCAGAAATGCGTCTGTAGGCCCTTAAAACTTTCAGAAGTGACCTCAAAATAGTGTGCATAACCCCAGAAAGTAGCGCATGATCACGCATAAACACATTTTGTTCACGCGTAAAAATGGAAGCTGATTTTGAAAAAAAAACCTCAAAAATGCATTCAGAAGGTCCAAAAACCCCAAAAAACACCCCCAAAATAGTGCGATCAGAGCTCGGGAAGGCTATGTAACACGTGCAAGAGCACGTGACCACACGGCTGAGCATGTGATCACGCACTAGAATGGGTGATCACGTGCCCTAGGGCCGTGATCACACATCCCATGGTGTGATCACGCTACCCAAGCACGTGATCACACACATTTTCACTATTTTCACACATTTTTTGGCACATTTCCCTATAAATAGGGGTCTCTACCTCCCATTTTAGGCAAGGCAAGAGTCTACTAGCAAAGGTTAGAGCAAAAAAGGAGAAGGCAAGAGCCTAGGAAGCAAAAGCTAAAGCTTAGGAAACACCGACAAGAGCAAAAAAGCGCACACACGTTGAAACACTGTCGAATTGAAGACTTAGGAGCCCCAATCCACACACTTTTAGCCTACTCTCTACATTTTTCGTAGGATTTTTTGACCACTTTTACACCAAACCCACCCTCATCTTTGTCAAAGCATGCTTCAAAGGTATACAAATTTGCATTACACCTGTCATTTTCAACCTCTCAGTGAGGAAAGCTTGAAAATCTCTTGAAGCTAAAGCTTCAAAAACATAAAATAAGCTTAGTTGAATCTGAGGACCAAATAATCATTTTTGTACGTTTATTTTACTATCTTGCATTTTATTTTATCACCGTCAGCAGTTGAGAAATTATTGTGATTGTGTGATGAGACTGGCAATTTGCATGCTGATTTAATAATCTATGCTTGGTTTGCTCATAATTAACTGTCATTTTGCATCAATATACATTCAATAAACACGAAAGCTCCTTGTTCAAGCTAAAGCTTCAATATCACGGTCCAATGATGCAATCATCATTATTTATTGTTTAACTTATCATTTAGAAATGCTTTATAATAATTCCTGCAAGAGCATGAAGTACGTGTATCTGTTTAGTCATTCATGATGCATTAATCATCTTTATTGTGCCTATATGCTGTCTGAGTGGATGAATAGATGGAACTGCACATAGTTGTGCTAACCTCTATTTTGCAGGTGTATTATAGATTAGGACTAGATTTACATTTCTTCACTTTTTCTCTTTCATATGTATTTACTAAGAAAGCCTTGTAAATAATTATGCTGAATTTCTTGTAATTTATGTTATTATCAATGTGCTTGTGTGAATGCATCTATATCAACTGTCATTACCGAAACTAGGGTGCTGCGGTAGCCATATATTGAGTATTAAAATGAGAAATAGTCAAAAAGTAGATGAGTTCTCCCAGGCCCAGAATCTCTGCTGGGGATGATACTTGTTGAGTGACCAGATGCTGTCCCTTTCATCTTTTCCTGGTTTTCTAAAAACCAGGTGGTGACTCCAAACACAAAAGCATCTTGCATCCCTTCAAGACAAAACATTTGTCCCTGTCCCATAAATGGAATGAATGTCCCATTTTGCAAAGTTGCCATGTCCCTTGGAATGTCCCACCACAGAATCATAACCCACTTAGGTCGCTTACAGTGGTGACTATACTGGGGATCTTGGTTAGAGAGATCAATTAAAAAATGACTATTTCTCATTGTTTAATACTCAATCATGTGGAGCCCTTCACCATTGCATTTGCACTACACAATCACACGTGCACCCTTGGTCCCTATCAGCCGACAATGACGGAAAGTGATCCACTATGGTTCCACACAAGTCATAGGGTGACCGATTCGGATTTGTCACCTTTAGCCTTGTGGTTTCGCAGGACTTATCTGACTAGAGTCTGTGACCCAAATCCTTAAGGGGGGTGACCTGAGTTATCAAAAGAATGCCAAACTCACAGACCAAAGTCCGTAACCTTAGTCATGGGGGGGCATTCTAGCTAAAGGAGCCCTTAGCCTTATACCCTCGACTCAGCCCATGTAAATAAACCAATAGAAATCTCCACTAGGATCCCACCAAGCTTTGCATGCTAATCCCTGATATTGTCCGTTTGACCTAACATTCATAAATGCTATGACACTTTTACTTTCTATCATCGATTGACATTATTATGTTCTCATAGACTGCTCACACTTAGACTGTATAATCCTTTTTTACCTTGTATAAGCCTGATGTGTAAGGAATGATAAGAATCAATCACCTTAGTATGAATAGCCTATGAGAATTGGTGAATAGTGACATCTTTCGATGATGGAACCTAGGAGCATCGTCCATTTGTCCTTATCAGATCAAATAGATGGGTCAAGAATATGACTAGATTGCAAACATTTGTATTGAAAGAATCAAATTGTAAAATCTCAAACAATACTTTCAAAACGTATCAAATATCGATGTGGGGACATGAAACTGGACCCTTCTTATTGACTATAGCCCCTACACACGTGAGTGTGTAAGGACTATAGACACCATTTATGACCCAATGACTAGTCCTCACATTGATATTATATGCTTACCTCGAGTGCATTTAAGCATCTTTCCTTAGTTTACCTCTTGATTCTCATCAAAGCAAATTGAAACAACTTAGTTTGAGAGTGGAACCATAGTCCTCTGCTGACTATTGGGTCAAAACCCACCTAGGAAAGAGATTTAATAACCTCGTGGAGCGATAAGGTTAGAAGCGAGAGCTTGCTTATGATTGGTTTGTTCCTTGTGCAAGAAAGGCTAACAATCTCTTACATAATCATGCATACATGACACACATATAGACAACATATACTAACCACGTTTTTTACAACCATCTGCATCCATTATAATTAGACTATGCATGAGCAGGTCATACATACATGCTAATCGTATTCTTTTGCAGGCGCATCCCATACATGCATCATTCATCATTTGTTTATTCTATCTTACTAATGTGTAATAAACTAGATCTTAACATGAGTGACCATGAGCCTGAGTCTTCTCTCCAGAATCATTGAAAAATGAGGGCAATGATTCAAAGCTTCCTCGAAGATGGCACTGTGGTCGAAAACCTCCAAGCCCAAACAAGTCTCATTAGACATTTTTTACACAACCTTGACAAGGCTAACTGGAAAACCCTAAAATCCTATGGAATGCTATGCATCAAAACTTTCTAGCATGTACACCTTGACCACGACCTCTTACATGCAATAATGTTGTTCTGGGAACCATATGAGCATGTGTTCTGAATCAATGCTATGGAGTTGTGTCCATTATCCGAGGAGTTTAGTGCCATTGTAGGACACACCCCTACTGTAACCGAAGAAGCAATCTTCATCGACCAAGATATCAAATATCCTGGACTTGGATCAACACTTTTTGACCTAAGCCCACAAAAGCTTGATGAGTTGGTTACTATAGACAAACAACTAATTCCCCTACAACTCTTGAACGCCTATACGACAAAAGAGCCAGAAAGCCTACCGTGGACACGACTTCTCACTTGCTACCTTTTCACACAATACTTCATAGTGTCATTGATGGATTGGTAGACTACAAGATACTCCAAGTGATCAAAGGCATAGAATGTGGAATGACTCATTTCCCACTAATCTTGGCAGAAACCATTCAGGGCCTAAATGATTACAGAACTGGAAAGTATTTAAGCTTTACTGGAAGTCCCTTGCTACTTCAGATCTGGCTACAAGAAAAGCTAAGCCTTCTAGAAAAACCTACTGGTAATTGGATGAAATACCAACTAAGAAACCACTAAGAAAGACATATCAAAGATATCGGTGGCCGCTCAGCATATATCTCGGTTAAGCAAAGGATTGAGAGTATAAAAAGCGCCCTAGAAGAGATGATAACCTGGAGGTACCCTTGGTGGAAATTAGAGCATGTGACTTTATGCACGTATGTGAATTGTGTAACAATCTCAAGATTTAAATCATGCACCCACTACTACCCAGCATTGGTAACAAGACAGTATAGGGTAAAACAACACGTGCCAAATGGGCCTGCGGACTTCTCGGGAGGAAGATTATCTCAAAAATTCATCGACCATTTTAGAACAACATGGCGAAGGAGAAAATTCATCATTTTACCACCATTGATTGGGATGATCTTACTGACAAGACCTACAAGCAGTGGGTGATCCGCAGACAGAAGCGCCTGTTAATCTAGAGGACTTTAGCCTTTTCCTTTATTTGAAATAAATGATGTAATGAACTCTAAAGTTAATGCAATGAAATCAAATTTCTTACTTTTTCAATGTCCTTTCTGATGGTAGTGTGCATTGCATTGATAAGAACACTTGCATATTTAACGTTCATTTCATATGCACTGAACCATTTAACATTGGCATAGAAAATGAACCACGCATTTTGTATATTTCGAAAGATGTTACCCCTGAAGAGAGAAGAGAAATTGAAAAATATTAATAAAACATTCAAAAGTATTTGGTTGGACATACAAAGACATGCCTGGTATTGATAGAGACATCACTCAACATTACATCCCTACCAAAGAAAGGTGTAAACCAGTAAAGCAGAAGCCGAGAAGACTCAGACTAGAATGGGCCTAATTGGTAAAAGAAGACATCAAAAAGCAGATCGAGGCTAAATTCCTAGAGGTGGTAGACTATCCAGAGTGGTTAGCAAACGTCGTGCCAATGCCAAAGAAAGACAGAAGGATCAGAATCTGTGTTGACTACAGAGATCTAAACAAAGCATGCCTAAAGGATGACTTCCCTTTGCCTCACATAGATGTGTTGATAGATAACGCTGCCTCCTGTGTAATGTATTCCTTCATGGATGGATTTTCTAGATACAATCAAATTTTGATGGCCATTATCGACAAAGCAAAGACGTCCTTCATTACAGAATAGGGTACTTACTATATAGGGTAATGCCCTTCGGTCTGAAAAATGCAGGTGCAACCTACTAGAGAATGGCAACAACCATGTTCCATGACATGACACACAAAGAAGTCAAGGTGTACGTAGATGACATGATGGTTAAGTCAGAAACTAGAGAAGGGCACCCAACTGCTCTCAAGAAATTCCTCAGAAGGGTTGAAAAGTACAACCTTAGGCTTAATCCCAAGAAGTGCGTATTCGGGGTAACTTCAGGCAAGATGTTGGGGTATATCATTAGCCAGAATGGAATCGAAGTGGATTTAGATAAAGCAAAAGCTATCAGAGAAATGCTAGTGCCAAAAACATAGAAAGAAATTAGAGGGTTTCTAGGGAAGCTATAGTTCATAAGCAGGTTCATCACCAAATTAACATCAGTTTGCGAGTCCATCTTCAATTTACTTAGAAAAGATCAGCCAGTCATATGGAACGAATAATGTCAGCAAGCATTCGACAAGATCAGAAACTACCTAGCCAATCCACCGGTTCTAAAACCACCTAAGTTCGGGTTACCATTAACCTTGTACCTAGCCATTGAAGGGAATGCAATCAGTGCAATGCTAGCCCAAGAGGGAGAAGGGAAAGCAGAATATGCAGTCTACTACCTGAGCAAGAAAATGCTGCCTTATGAGGAAAAGTATAGTCAAGTCGAACAGATATATCTAGCAATGGTATGGGCAATGAAGAATCTCAGACATTACTTTCAATCGTACAAAATTCAAGTTGTGTCCAAAATGGATCCTATAAATCATCTCTACGAAGTTTCATCCCTAGTGGGAAAGCTCGTTAAGTGGCTCGTTCTACTCACAGAATTTGATGTACAGTATCTGACTAAGAAGATAGTGAAAGGGAGAGCAGTCACTGAATTCTTAGCCCTTAACCCAATTCCAGATTTAGACGAAATTCATCTAGACTTCCCAAATGATCTCAGCATAGCCATCGAGGTGCAGGGATGGTGAATGTACTTGGATGGAGTAGTCAACCAATTCAGAGTGGGAATCTGGATCATACTCCTAACACCAGAAGGCGATGTAGTGCCAATCGCTAAGAAGCTAGCATTCGAAGTTACGAACAATGGAGCAGAATATGAAGCATGTGCACTTGGCATGGTAGCTTTGATAGCTCTAGGAGTTACAAAAGTCAAAATATTTGGGGATTCAATGTTGGTAATCAATCAGACAACAGAAGAATGGGAACTGAAAGAACAACACTTGAGGCCATATCTAATCTACCTGCAGCAGCTCGCCTTATCTTTCCAAAAATGCAAACTCATCCATCTTCCTAGAAGCCATAACTAAATGGTAGTCACACTCGCTTCCCTAGCATCAGTATGGGAAGGACTAACCAAAATGCCCATGAAGCCTATAATCCTACTCAAATTAGAGCAACCTAGCCACAAATGCCTCAGAATAGCAAGAGCAAAAGCAGACAAGAGACCCTGGTTCTACGATATACAACAATACCTCACAAAGAGAATTTACCCTGAGAAGGCAATCAAAAAAGACAAGGCAGTCATTCGGCAATTGGCATCGAAATTCACGTCACACCAAGGTATATTATACATAAGAACTTTAGATGAGATACAAATCAGATGTCTAGATGAGATAAAAGCTGCTAGAGCAATGGAAGAAGAGCACGAGGGTGTTTGTGATGTGCACATGAATAGTGCTATTCTAGCTAAAAAGTTAATGAGACAAAGGTTCTTTTGGATGATGATGATGGAAGACTGCATCAGATTCGTAAGAAGATGCCACAAGTGCCAAATTCATAGGGACATTAGCCATCTTCCCCCAACAGAGCTACACTCCATCTCTTCTCCGTGGCCCTTCTCAGCTTAGGGGTTAGACATAATCGGAGAAATCCACCCAACAGCCTCAAACAGACATAGATTTATCCTGGTAGCAATCGACTACTTCACAAAATGGGTTGAAGCAGAATCATACGAAAAATTGGGGGCAAAACAATTGGGAAAGTTCA
The DNA here is from genome assembly GCA_949671775.1 of Mallotus repandus. NCBI lineage: Eukaryota > Viridiplantae > Streptophyta > Magnoliopsida > Malpighiales > Euphorbiaceae > Mallotus > Mallotus repandus. Next base: position 12,331 of record CATIWM010552664.1, read on the forward strand.
TCAGAAAGACCTATTCTGCTGATATAGGATTCCCCATCATATAGTTTCAGATAATGGTGTTCAGTTCCAAGGGGAAGTGAAGGAATTACTAAGGAGTTATAAGGTGGAACATCACAAATCCTTACCTTACTAACCACAAGTAAACGAAGCGGTCGAAGCTGTAAACAAAAACATCAAAAAGATCTTGTCAAAGATGACTTAGATTTACCGTGATTAGGCAAATAGACTACCATATGCATTGTGAGGATATAGAACAATAGTCAAAACTTCAATAGGAGCCACTCCTTTCTCACTAGTATACAGATCTGAAGTAGTACTCCCAGTGGAGATGGAAATCAAATCACTGCGAATAGCAATTGAATTCGAACTACCTAAAGCGCAATGGGCTCAGCAAAGGCATGATAACCTCACTACTCTGGACAGTCAAAGACTTAAAGCACTGTATCATACGCAGCTATATCAAGCTCAACTGGCTAGAGCCTTCAACAAGAAAGTCAGACACAAGAGTGTGAAAGCAGGAGACTAGGTGCTAAAGCAAGCCAAACAGAATGTCTTAGACCCTAGAGGAAAGTTCAAGACAAACTGGGAAGGCCCATATCTAGTCAAAACCGTTCTATCGAGAGGAGCCATCAAGCTAATGGATTTTGAAGGAAATGAGTTCTCTGAGCCTACCAACACATACCACTTGAAGAATACTATGTCTAGAGCAAATACATAAAAAAAATCCCTCTGAGTTAAAAATTGAAAAAAAAGGCAGCTCAAGCAAAAAATAGGGAACCAAGAGAAAATACTTAGTTAGAAAACCTGAAGAGGCTTACTAAGGACAGGGGTACCGTCAATTCAAAATCTGCATAAACGCAACTATGCTTTTCTTAAATGTATTTAGTGA
>CATIWM010552682.1:0-13907 GCA_949671775.1 Mallotus repandus
TGAGAAAATAAAAATAAAAATAAAAAAGAGGGAAGGAAAAAAGGATGAAAAAAGAAAATAAAAATTAAAAAAAGAGGAAAAAAAAGAAAGGGATGAAAAGGAAAAATAAAAAATAAAAATATATGGGTACCCTTATCCAAACCCATGAAACCCATTTAAAAGAAGGTCAAAATTTATAACTCTTTTATTACCCATTTAACTTTTATATATGACCCATTAATGACCCGTACCATTTAATATGAGTGGATTAGGGTGGATAAATGGGTATGGGTAATTTTTGCCACTTATAATCACAAGCAAAGCATTTTGAAAGAAACAAACTAAAAACTTTTATTCAGTTCAAGAAATCATATATACAAAACAAAGCCTATACTAAAAACCTTTTGATAATATGTTTCTTTTTCCTTTTTGGTTAATAGGGCCCTCTGAGGTCACTTGATTCCAATAAGAGGATTTTGTTAAGGAGATCGAATTTCTCCTTACTTATTTCTTCTATGTGCTGAAGGATTATCGACTCTTATCAGATAGGCTGTTGGCGCTAAGCAAATTCATCCATTTAAAAGTTTGCAGCCATAGTCTTTCCCTTTCACATCTTTTTTTCGCTGATGATAGCCTTTTATTTTTTCGGACTAATTGAAAGGAAAGCCTTAAAGTTCTAAATATTTTGAGAATTTATGAATCAGCTTCTGGTCAGGTTGTGAATATTGATAAATAAGAAATTTCTTTTGGTAAAAGAGTTGAGGAAGCATAATAGAAGCAGGTTATAGAACTGTTAAATGTTCATGAGATTAACCATCTTCCAAAATACTTGAGGTTACCTACTCTTTTTTGTTGATCAATCTTTAAGAGAAAAATTATGAAGAAGATAATGAGATGGAAAGAAAATTGTTGTCTGTAGGAGGTAAAGAGGTTCTCATAAAATCAGTTGTTCATGTCATTCCTATCTACATTATGAGTTATTTTATGATGAGTGTGAAAAGCATTACATTTTGAACACTCATTGGGGGTAGGATTATGAATTTTTTAGATGCATTTTTAGTTCTTTATAAGATTTTTATGTAGTTTTAATGCTTTTGATAGATTTTATAGTTTTTGTTAACTTTAAGTATTTTAGTTTGATTTTGTATGGTTTTGATGCTCAGGGTGTTATGGAGAACATTAGAGGAGCTTTGCAAAAGGATGAGTTAGAAGCGGGAGTTGAAGATAGTGCATTCATGGAGAAAAATCAAGATTTAAGGTCTGAAAGATGATCATGGCTGTGTGCTTTGAGGCACATGGTTGTGCCTGAGTGCTCCTTATTAAAAGAAGAAAATTGGAATCATGCATGGCCATGCCCACCTAGGCACGCAGCCATGCCTGCTTTATGACACATGGCCATGAGGTATGACACCAGGCCATGCGGGACATATGGCCATGTGCTTGGGTGTGCACAAACATGCGTTAGCAAATGTCATTTTGAAATTTAAGTTTCAAAATGTTGTTTTCTTGGGATTAGGTGATCTTTTTAAATAACTAAGAAGGAGAGAGAAAAGAGGATTTGAAAGCAGCAGAGAACAATTATTCTAAACATTTTCTACTATTTCCTTGAGATATTAAGTTATATCTTAGTTTTTGCTATTGATAAAGAGATTGGATGTATTCAAGATTAAGAATTCTAGAGCTTTTATTTCAGCTTTTAGCAGTAGAAAAGGGATTTTTCTTTTCTCACTCTATTATTATTCAATTTTATTTTGTTAATGATGTTTGGATTCTCATTTTGTTATACTTCTCTTCTCTTAATTAGTATGTATAATTAAATTTCTCTTAGGATTCTTGCTTTGACTCAATTATGTGATTACACTGAATTAAACCTAAATCAAAAGACACAATTCATTGGTTGTTATTGTGCTTAAGGTTTTCATTAGACTAGTCACCTAATGAATGAATCTAGATATTAGGATTTGATTGAGAAATGGATTCAATTTAGAAAGAATAAAAACCTATTGTTTAATTAGTTGAAAGGCAATTAGGCAATTAATATTGATTAGGAACTGAGATTAAAATTGGTTACAAAGAGCATTTAATTAAGTGAGAGCTGAATAATTGGGTGTTAATTACAATCAATTAATTATAGGTTTATTCAAGAGAAAGATCCATAATTCATAAGATGCTCACAAGTGAACATAAGTTTAAATTGGTTTAGGAATTAATTTAATTTTTAGAAAGATTGAGTTAAGAGTAAGAACCCTAGTCCTTTAATCATATTGTGAATTTATTTTGTTTAGTTTTGATAAATTAGATTTAAATTAGAATAAATTCAATTCAGTTGTCTAAACAAGTGAACACTTAAGTAACTCAATAATTAATTCTCAATCTTTGTGGGACGATTTTTATTTACTACTTGTTTGACTCCGTGCACTTGCATATTTTCACCACCATTTTGCAATCCCTACATCCTTTTATGATGAAATTCAGCTCTGTATTAACAAATTTTGGTGGGGTGATCTTGGAGGTAAAAAGAAGATACACTAGTAATCATGGAATCATATGATTTAGACACCTTCATTGTTTCAATCTTGCGTTATTAGCTAAATAGGGTTGGCATTTAATCTCTACACTAGATACTTTATGTGCTGGATTAATGAAAGCTAAATACTATACCAAGTCTGATTTCTTACATGCTCATAGTGGTTATGCGCCAAGTTATTTATGGCGTAGTTTACAACAAGCAGTGCCATTACTTTCTATTCGATTTTGTTGGAAAGTTAGAAATGGAAAGTCCATTAAAATATGGTCAAATAATTGGATTCCTACGGTTTACAATCTCAAACCATTGGTACCGCGAGTTCTCTTTATAAATGCTAGTGTTACAGACCTGATTGATGAAGATAGTGCTTTATGGAGAAACAACTTGCTATCACATGTGTTTTTACCCTTTGAGGTTTCTGCTATTTCGTAAGTCCCACTTAGCTGGAGGTTGCTAGATGATATTCTAAACCCGTTCAGAAGTGTACAGTGTTAAATCGGGTTACTATGTTTCATATAACTTCATGTTTCAATGTCAAGCAAGCAGTTCTTCATCTCATGGGAATGAAACCATTTGGAAACATGTAATAAACCCTCCATGTCCCAGCAAAAGTAAAGGTTTTTATGTAGAGATTGCTTAATAACCTGCTTCCATATGGTACAACTCTGAATGATAGAGAAATCCAATTACAAAATTCGTGTGTGATATGTGGTTCTTCGGGTGATTCACTTGACCATATTTTTATGACATGCTCTTGGACTCGATCTGTTTGGTTTTCTTCCCTATTAATGCTGCACTCTGATGTTTTAACAAACCTTTCTATTTTTTATTGCGTAAGACAAATGTATGGTTTGCTTTGGCGGAATGTGTTTAGCCTCTATGTTTTTATTCTGTGGTATGTTTGGTTCGCTAGAAATCAACATGGACATGGTTCTATTTTGTTATCAACTATAAAGGTTAATAGACGAGTAGAGAAGCACTTATTATTGTTTCGATAGTCTATCTCTATGGAGAAAGAGAGTCCGCATTATGCTTCAGGTTCTTTGCACTGGAGTCCTCCGCCGGTTGGCTATTTCAAATTAAACTCTAATGTTGAGCTATCTTTGGATTCATCTACACTTGGGCTTGGGATGGTGGTTAGAGACTCAGCTGGTGAGGTTCTCCTTTTTGCTGGTAAACATGGACAGTTCAGCCTTGATAGTAAAGTTGCTAAAGTTCATGCAATCTGTTATAGTTTGTCCCTTGCAAAAGAGGCAGGCTTTCGCCAGCTTATTGTGGAATCTAATGATGTGGGGGCTATTGCTAATATTCAGCATGGACTTGTTGGTTTATCTCCTCTATTCCTGATTTATGATGATATTCATCACATTGCTAGCTCTTTAGAAGCTATTTCTTTTGTTCATGTTAGTCAAAACTGTAATTTTGTTGGCCATCATATAGCAAAGTGGGCATTTAGTTTGGTTGTTAAATAGGTGTTGATGGAGGAAGTTACTCCTGTAGTGTCTAGCTATGTTTTGGTTGACATTGTTGTTTCTTCTTAATTAAATTCCTTTTTTTCCTTAAAAAAAAAAACTTTTGATAATCTATTAAAATAACACATATCACCAATGTAGTCTGAGTGATCTAAAGTTTGCAAATTATCTTGACCTGCTCCTACTCTTCCAATGCGAATTTCAAGAGGATTAAATCATCAACTAACCGGGTTAGCATAAAGAACAATAAAACAACTACAATAATGATTGAAAAAAATGATACAATAACAAAATTAAATTGTATTAACATGATTTCAAAGTAGTCTAATAATAAAAATAAAAATAATCCTTAAGATTGCCATGGAAGAGCATAGCAAAACATAATAAAATAAAAAATAAAAAAGAAAAGGATAAAATCAAGCCCTCAACAAAATTAAACGGGTTCTTAATTTAAAAAAAAATAAAAAAAAACTAATTTTTATTGAGTGGGAGGAAGAAGAGGACAAAAGCTTAAAAAAAAGAGAGGCGATAGATGAGATATCAATATAATACGATTTTTAATGTAGACATAGAGTGAGTGACAATTATACAAAGTATGAGATATAAAGAGTATGGTGGTGGATTCCGGAAAGAAGTATACGATTAGAAGTTTTATGTTAAAAGGAGTTTATTTTAAATAGGTAATTAACCAAAGAATTTTTGAATATTGTTATAGAAAAAAATTAGAATTATTAAGAATTCAACACATAAGCATTTAGAAGTAAATGCTAAATTATGGAAAGGGACATTTGTAAAATTTTGAAATTGATGATTTTAATTTCAGCATTAAAAGCATTTTATGATAATTTTTTTGGCCAACAAAAAATAAGAAATGAAATTAAAGCAAACAAGAAAATTCCACAGGAACAATATAGACTCAATAAAAAGGGAGCCTAGAAGACCTAATAGCTTTGACTGCCCAGTTAGCAACAGAATCCCTACAACTACACTAATAATCCAATTGAAAGAGATAGATACAAAAAGATTAATCTTTTGGAGAACAGAGTCCAAAATATCTCAAACTTCCCATAAAGCCTAAGATTTTCCTATTACAGAATAAAAGACTTCAATGGAGTCCACTTCAAAAACATATGATAAGCAATTGTTGGCTAAAACACAATAAATTTCCAGTAAAAGGGCCTCAGCTTTAGCTACCAAAGAAGATGCAACTCGAGTAATCATTGTTACCCTATGAATAATATAACCATGATAGCCTCTTCTAACCATTACTAGGCCTACATTACACAAATTAGAATGAAATGAAGCATCAATTTTAAATTTTAGAACACCCTCAAAGGGAGGGCACAAGCTTCCATAATAAATTCCCTTGTTGATTCAAGACCAACATCTCTATTTAAGCAAACAACTTCATTCAACTCATTGCATTACTTAAGGCAACAATAAAAATGAGATAAAGATTAGACTTCATGAAGACGATCATATTCCTCCCCTTCCATATAGTCTAGCTAGGGGTGAGCAGAGCTCGTTCAGTCTGAATTTTTTGTCCAAACTGACCCAAAAAATGGACCGGATTTGATTACAATGGGAAAGAATGTGGGTCAGATAAATTGGGTGGATTAATTTTGGATATTAGCCTTGCGTGAGCCAAACATAGTGGGATCATTCACATGTCTAGATTTTCTTTATAAAGTCATTGCCATAATATATATATTATGTTAGGTTATGTTATGTTAACCCTAACCCTAATTTCATTCCTCTTATGTCGCACCCCTCCTTCTCGATCCTTTCTCTCCTTTGATCCTCTCTCATAGACCCCTCTATCTCACACTCATCTCTTCTTTGTTCCTCTCTTAGAAGCCCCTGTCATCCCTCCATTTTCTTGCCCTCTTGTTCATTTTCTAGCCCTCTTTAATTTCTATATCTATGTTATGGAATCGATCTCTATTTTTCAGGCCTTTTCTCTTTATATTTTATTCAAAAGTATAATTGTTTACATTCCTACATTTAAAACCACCAGTGACAGAAACTCTCTTCTCATTTCTCATTTAGATATGGTAAAGGAATTTCACTTTTTTGTTATAGTTTTTCGCTTGGGCCTTGCATGTTATTTGTGAGTATGACATTATGATTTCTAGGTAATCTATTGCATGTTCTTTGTGAATATTTGATTATTTTAATTATTTTCCATAAAATTTAATGTTTTAATTTTTTTCCATATTTTTTGTATATTATGTTATGAAAAACAAAATTTTTTATAAGGATCTATAAGATTGTGACTTTGATTTTCTGTGTTTTGTAAACATTTTAAAAAATTTTGTGCATGCTTATCGTCTGTGAATATGACAATGATTCCTAAGTAATTTATTACATGTTCTCTGTGAAAATTTGATTATTTAAATTATTTTCAATAAAGTTTGATGTTTTAAATATCTTTTTTTTTTTTTTTGTATATTGTGTTATGAAAAATAAAAAATTTTATATGGATATGTGAAATTGTGACTTTGATTTTCTATGTTTTGAAAAATTTTCAATTGTTTTTGCATGCATGTTGTTTATGACTTTGAATATGGCATGATAATTTTTGGGTAAAAATTTCTATGTGAATATGATATGATTGTGATCGTGATTTTGTGTGTTTTGAAAAAAATGTGATTTTTTTGTGGAAACTGTAACTGATTAATTATGTTTGATTTTCTGTGATTTTTTGTGTTCTATTTGATAAGTTCACTAGTTTAGTTAATAAAATTAACTGAATTAAAACAGTGAAAGCAAAGCAATTACAGATACAAGATTTTTTTTTTCACTTTTAATTTTAAATTAAATATTAAAAAAGGTAGAAACAATGACAAACATAAGAGTTTCGAGACTTAAAATCTAAAGGTTTATTTGGTTTCCAAATGTTTAAATGTTTGTTTATAATTTATATTTGAGTTGTATATTTTATGAATGACTAATTATTTTTTTCCTTGTATTGTCTTAGATGGAATATGCCAGTGGTCATGGTGCTCAACCAACTGGCCAAACTAATGTTGTTGAAGAGGTGGAAGCACAATAGGCATTACTTGACAGGCTTTGCTTCCTCTAAGAAAAGAAAAGAGGTTAATTTTAAGAGTATAGTGTTGGAGCATTTTAAGAGGGCAAAGGATGATTTGAGGTGACACGGAAAGGTAGATGTTTATACTGTGCTAAATTGTTTAATTCTCATCTAGAAAGGCATAAGACCTCTTTCTTAATAAATCATATTCTATCTTACGCTAAAAATTCTCACAGTAAAGACACTAAGCAATTTTTATTGACATTGAAACCTGATTTTGATGAATTTGTTGCACATGAAAATGTGGGGGCATTAAGAACATGCAAGTTTGACTAGGATTTGATTAGAAATAAACTTGTTGAAATGGTTATTGTTGATGAATTGTCTTTTAAGTTTTGAAGGGGAAGGTTTCCAAAAATTTATGTATGTGTACTGCCCTAGATTTAAAATCCCTTCTAGATGGACTGTTAATAGAGACTGTTATAATATATACTTGGAAGAGAGGCTGAAAATGAAAAAAAAAATGAAACAATATTGTTAAAGAGTCAATTGGATAGCTGACTCTTGGACTTCTATTCAAAGACTTAATTATATGTGCATAACTGCACATTTTATTGATGATAAGTGGAAGCTACAAAAAATAATCCTTTCTTTTGTTCTTGTTAGCTCATATAAAGGTTAGTACATTGCAAAGGCATTGAAAAATTATTTGCTTGATTGGGGTTTAATTAATGTTTTTACTACTACAATTGACAATGCCTCTAGTAGTGACAGAACAATGTTATATTTTAAAAAGAAATTGTTGTCTTGGGGAATAAGAGTTGTTATAGCTAAATATGTACATATTAGATGTATTGCACATATTTTGAATCTAATTGTACATGATGGATTAAAGGATATTTCATTATTTATAGAAAAGGTTAGGGAAGCTATTAATATATAAGAAATTCACCCACTAGATTGAGAAAGTTTAGGAAATTATGGTATTGAGCCAAAAGCTGCTTTGTCTCTTGATGTGCCAACTAGGTGGAATTCTACATATTTAATATTCAAAATTGCATGTATATATGAAATTTTTTTAATAAATATGAGGAGAATGAATATGTTTTTAGGACATATTTGAGTAATGATGTGCCAAATATTTTTGATTGGCAATATGTCTCTAAAATGGTTAAGTTCTTGCAACAATTCTATAATATGACTATTAGAATATTTGTTTCTACTTATGTGACTATAAACTCCTTCTTCAATAAAATTTCTAACCTGCATTGTCGATTGAATGAGTGGAAGCAATCAGATGATGATAGCTAAATATTAATAAGCTTGAATATGAAAAGCAAGTTTGATAAATATTGGGGGATCCACAAAAAATGAATTACCTGATTTTCTTTGCTAATATTTAAATCTTACAATCAAATTTCATTACTTGGAATTCTCTCTAAGTCTGATGTATGGGTTAGATTTTGGTGGAATTTTATGTTCTCTGATTAAGTCCTCTCTTTTTGAGTTGTTTGAGGACTATAATGCCATATATGCCTTTGTTGCTGCTGGATATGAATCTCAGTCCCATTTAAAATGTTTATAGTGAAAGTAGTCAAATTGTAAATTCTCTTGATATTCTTGCTTCTGGAAGGGGTTTGTCTATGTTAAAAGCTAAACTTAAAAAGCACAAGATAGAGAGTGGACTTGGTCGAAGCAAGTAGTCTGAACTTGATATGTATCTAAGTAAGGCTATTATAGAAGAACATGGGTCCTTTGATGTGTTGAGGTGGTGGAAACTGAATTTTCAAAGATTCCTAATCCTCTCTCTTATTGGCTATGGATGTCCTAGCAGTCTCAATATCCATTATTACTTATGAATCAACTTTTAGCACTAGCGAAAGGGTGCTTTATGTGCTTAAGAATTCTTTAACTCCTAAGATTGTAGAGGCCCTCATCTACACACAGGATTAGATGAGATTGTTTAACAATCAAATTTCAATTGAGGGGGCACTTGATAATCTTAAAAACTTTGAAAAAGATCTATTATGTTTCTTTATGCTTTTTTTTAATATTAATTTCCTATTATATCTTCGGGTTGGTACTTTCTAATTTTTACTTTATTCTCCCTTGGCAGACCTACCTCAAATGGGTATTGGCCCTTTACAGTCATCATCAACTACATTATAGTATTTGTTAGCAAATTATGTTAACAATTTAAGTAAATTTACTTGGGTTTATTGCATAAACGGTACCATAACTTTGACCCATGTTTCAAAATGGTACCAGATTTTTAATTTTTTTCTTTTCGGTCCCTTAATTTCTATTTTTTAGATCATGGTCTCTTAATGATTTTTTATCAAATTTAGCATACATGGCATTTTGAATAAGTATATTTTTTATATATTCACCATATAAGCATCCAATTAAGCGGACTAATCATCTTGTGGACTCTACAAAATTAAATTTGCTAAAATTTTATTTTATGGGGCCCATAAAGAAAATTTTTTCTATGGAGCCAACAAGATGATTAGACTATTTAATGGGATGTTTACATGGCGAATATACTAAAAACATGTTTATTTTGGCTGCCACGTATGCTAATTTTGATCGGATATGTTTGATGCACTTTAATCTAAAGCAAAAATAGAAATTATGGTACTGAAAAGAAAAAAAAATAGAAATTATGGTACTGAAAAGAAAAAAAAATAGAAATTTAGTAACTAAAAAGATAAAAATTAAAAATTTGGTACAATTTTGAAACATGGGGCAAAATTATGGTACCAACAGTGCAATAAACCTAAATTTACTCTAACATTGTGTAATTTCTACTTCTATTGCTTTGCTATGCTTGTAACTGTTGTTTGCTTATTTGTCTTTGTTGTGATATAAATAACATGACCAACTTATTTACCAAGTTATTTTTACCAACTCCACTATTACTAACACATATGATTTAAGGTGATGATGAAGCTTCCACCATGTTTCTTACCAACATCATAAGGAATGCTTGCTAAATCCATTGGTGGTATTTATTCTTGTTGTTGGGATTGTGTCTATGTTACCTTGTATGGTTTGGAAATCAAATTTTGAGCCTATATTTATATATGTCATCTTTTGACCATGCGCTCTTTTACTACAACTTCTTTTGATGTTAATCTTGTGAGCTCCATTGATTTGAATTTGTATATTATATATCTTGTAAATACTGATGACTTATATATTGTCAATACTGATGACTTGTGTTTGTCTAGTATACTTATGATAATATGCATACTATTTCTTTTGCTTTGCTATGTTATAACTGATAGTCCTAGAATGAGGTAGTGGCCATTGATGCAATGAAGAGGATCTTAAATTTTGATACATATTGTGTTTTCTGAGTTAGAATATTTTGTTTCCATTTTTTCAAAAGAATTTTGAATTTGAGGCAATAATGATGTCTCCAAGCTTCCACCTGCTCAGTTCTCAATCAAATAATGAATGCTTAATTACTTAAGTTTCTTTGGCAACAATCCTATCAATTTGTTGCTAGAAATATGGCATTGTATTCATGTGATAAATATTACATTTTGAGCCTTAAATTCATAATTCTTTTTTCTTTGTTTGTTTTCTCATTTCTATTGCATTACATCATGTTACTTGTCTTTCTTACTTGGACTATTATGTTTATAGGGTTTTTAATTATGAATTTAAGTGATTCTTTTTGTTGCCGAGTCTGAATTTTTCAGTGACATAACAATTTTTTTGACATTGGAAGCTATTCTTTGATTCTCTATACTAGTGGAAGCAAAGCAACTTTATTTATTTTTATTGATTTACAAAGTATAGAACAGTAAATGTAATTATTAAATAGTAAATGTAAATGTTACATTAGGCTTAAGTCCAGCGAGCTTACTTTTTTGCCTTAGTTCGGTTGAAATATATGTAATAATTTATCTGATCGGTTTAATGCACTTTCCACCCAAACCATCAGAACCCAACCGATGCGCACCCTTAAGCCCAACCAATAGCTAATAATAAAGCAAAGGCTTATTAGTGTAAAAAATCCAAATGTTTGCAACCTTTTGTGATTTTATCGTAATCTTTTAATTTTGATAAAATTGTCCTAATTTAACAAATGTTTGGCAATTTTAACATAAATAGTTTTTTTGTCAAAATTGAATAAAAATGTTGATATGAGATATTGAAAATGTCAAATAGCAATTTTATCCCAACTTTTAAATTTTGATAAAATATTTTAATTTAGCCAATTTATTAATACAAATAATTATTTATTCAAAACTAAATAAAATACAAAAATAATTATAAAATAATTAAATTTACTGTTGAGAAATTGTTAAATTCATAAATAATTTTCATTATAATAATTTTAAATATTGAAGTTATTTTTAATGTAAAAATTATTACTTTACATAATTTACAATTTTTTATTATTTAATAAATAGTAGTTAAAATATCTAATTTTAAAGTGTAAATGAAATATATATATATATATGTATAACCATGAACTACAACCAATTGGTTTGAAACTGACTTGAATTGAGGGGAGAGCCAATTCCAATCTAGTTCCACAATTTGTGGAACTATGAACTGGCGGTTTCGAACTGAAATTGACCGGTTCACAGGCCAACCCTATATTATACTTATATATCAATTTAATTATTTCATTAATAATTTTGTAGTTTTGAAATATTAAATTCTAGTTAATTTATAAATTATTTTAATTTTTAAAATTATATATGACACTTAAAGTTATCTATAGTTTGAAAATATAAATACAAAATCTAATATGTATAATAATATATTATTAAATTTTTAAAATTTTAATGTTAAAATAATAAAAATTTAATTATAAGCTGAAGCTAAAATTTTATAATAATAATAATAATTTTCTATCCTGGTCTATATATATATATATATATATATAGCCACATTAAATGCCGAGGTCATAAAGTTTCTTAGATTTCATTATATTGTAAAAAATTGATGTGTAAATTTTTTAAAATTCATAATATTTTTCTTAAAAAATTCTTTAAAAATTATTTTTTATTTCACCTAAAACTCTAGCAAATGTATAAATTTTCAGCAATTTGTGTATGATTTGAATTTTATTTATTAAATTGATGTGATTTAAGGAATTTACATATACTTGAATTTTATTTATTAGATGACATATATGCAATATATATACTAAATATTATCATCCACTAAATTTTTATCGTTTCATTTTCTCCATTTTATCATCTCCACTGAATTTTAGTTTATTTGCCAAAGAAAAAAGTGTGAATTTTCAGTCTTATAGTTTCTTTTATCTCTATTTTGGGTTGTCACCCAAAGACATAAATACATGTTTTTAACTGGTGATGACAAATAGGTGAAATGCCGGAACCTTAAATGGAATAAGGTAAGAATTTTAATATAATTTAAATATTTAGGCCTATTTATTGACTGAACGAAAATAGTAACAACCATTCAACAAAACCATGATTTAAGTGGCAATCAATTGAACTTACCGGTGTACACGGTCCGACTCGGTTCGGAACATAAAATTCTCCGGAATTACTTTAAAATATTGGAGATTTAAAAATTAAGACTCCGGAATTGCTACATATTTTCGATTCAGTTCAATTTAGAGATTAAAATTTTTAGTTCAATTTAGTTCAGATATCGATTCTTCTCCAAATTAAAATTTTCGGTTCAATTTAGTTCGGAGATTGGTTTTTCTCCAATTTAAAAATAAATAAAGATATAATTCAAATTGAACTATTAAATTACGAACCATTTTATGATAAAAATGATTTTTTTATAATTTTATTTATCATTACCTTTCACTATAAAAATTTTATTAAAATATTTATAATACACTTTAATAAATCATACAATTATTACATTTTTTATAAAAAAATTATATAAATAATATATCATAAAATAATAATAACAACGCCGTAACTATTAAGAAAGTATATTATATTATAATTTTATTATTGAAAGTGAATTTAAATGTTTCAAAATAGATTGTATTTTAATGTTATAAAATGCTATTTACTAATTTGATATTTATTTTTTTTGTGTATAACATTATTTGATTGATGAGTGAAATTTTTTATTTTAAATAATTAAAATGACATTATTTTTAGATTACATGTTAAATTAGTAAGTCCAATATTAATAAATTGAACATAATTACTGCAAATTTTTTTTATAATATAATGTTAATCTTTATAATATATATATGTGCATATATAACTCTAATTTTATTAAATTATTGGTTTTAGTTTCGGTTCAGTACAATTCAGAGTGGTTTGGAACGTATCTTGGTACGGAGAATTCAAATTCTCCAGACCTGTCCCAATCAAATTTTTTAAATAGTTCGGTTCGGAAAAAGTCAAATGGTCAATGAAAATTTTTGGTTGTGGAAATTTTTGGTTTAGTTTTTTGGGCAGTCCAAATTCTCCAAGACCTATGGTTAGCCCTAGTTGAAACATATATATTTCTTAATAGGTTGTCAAAAATTTAAATGATTTCTTTTTGAAAATTTGTCACTCATATTTTTTTTGGCAATTGTTTTCTTAAATAATATCATAAAATTATGCATGTTAGACTGCTTATGAAAAATTAATTCACTTATTTTTAAAAAAAAATAAATAAATTCACTTATCTTTTGTAACAAATATTTTGTATTGCAGACATTCGGACTTTTTAGATTTCTTGAAAAAATTATGGAGTTATTGTTCAATATATTACTATTTTGTAAGCAAGAAGTGATTCAATGAAATTGATGGATATGAGAATGACAGTGTCCCCAAGCTTTTAATTGATGACAGTGTCTCCAAGCTTTTAATTATAAAAAATATACTACATTTCTTAATTTTTATTCAATTTTTTTCTATTTAAATTGATTAATTATATTATT
>CATIWM010552769.1:0-19983 GCA_949671775.1 Mallotus repandus
TGCAAATAAAGTAATAAAAATGATAAAAATGCTATTTTTACCGTAAAATGTAAACTTTATGATAAAAATAGTAAATTTATCAAAAAGGAAAATAAAAAAGCAACAAGATTAATAAATATTGAATAATAATAATAATAATGCTAACTTTAGCACCAAAATACCCATTTTATACATAAAATGATAGAATAATGATGAAAAATGAATATTAAATGCAAAATGAATGCAAACACTCCCAGATTCACCTGAACAACCACTCCTTCGACATATCTTATATCTAAACTACAAAAATCACCACAAAATCACAACTCGAACGCAAGATAATAAATAACTAAAAAAATGAAATAAAGTGCAAAAATCATGAAAAATGGAAGAAAAGAGTAGGAGAAGAAGAATGATATGAAATGAAAATTTTTATTTAAATTAGTTGAGAGATCCTTGGAGGCACTGGCTAATTACCCTTGAAGTGTGCTTTGATAAAGATGATGCTTGGTTTGGTGAAAGAAGTTCTCAATCAATCCTAAAAGAAATAAAAAGTAGGTCAATAGTGTTTGGAAATGGGTCTCCACTTGCAAAATAGAGGTTTACAAAGAGAGAGAAACTCTTAAAATCATCATTTTCTCTCTTTAGAAACGTGTTCTTTTGTAAAATGAGCCAAAATCCCCCCAAAATAGGCAAAAATCAGGTTTTTATAGATCCAGGGGTCCAACCCATTATTGTGCATCACTGACCCACGGTTGTGCATCATTGACCCACGGTTGTGGATCGTGACCCACAGTTATGGATCATTGACCCATAGTCGTGGGTCATTGACCAACAATTGTGGGTTGGTCGACCCACGGGCTTTCCAATCTCGTTTATTGACCATTTTTGGCTATTTTGTGGTTTTTTTATTATTTTTAGGTTCGGGTGTGTTTTCGAGTGTTTTTTGGTATTGTTTAGTATTTCACTTCATCTGATCACACTCGGGATGACTTCTGAAGAAGTTCTCCCCCTGTCTTGCAACATGAACCTTCATCATTGGATTTTTAAGGACTGCCAAAATTTTGGGTATCAACAGGTGGGTAGTCCTAAAACTTTTGCCCTAAAGCAATAAAACTATGAGGTCTATGCAGGCAATATAGCAATACCAAGTCATGCATAAGTTTCACATTCGTCACATATGACATTGCATAGGGTTTATAAGCATTATAGTGAATACTTAGCATGCATACATTACACATAAATCCAATAATCCCACTGTAGATAAATAATTATAATACAGAACATTAAATTATTTGAAGATTTCAAAATAAATAGACAAAGTTTGAATATTATAATATGCAAAACTAGGTGGGATCCTATAAGATATTTTTATTGATTTATCTACGTGGGATGAGGCGTGGCTTATGATTAAGGCTCCCTTATACAGAATAAGCAAAAATTAGCAAAATGGTTTCACCCACCTTAAAGTGGTACAAACCACACACTTTCTCCTTAACATGAGTAGAATACAGGGTTTCTAATGAACAGTGTGTACACAAAGAGTTTCGGGACAAGGGTGTAAGTATGCAAATGTAATGATGATAATGTAGTGTGATGGAAATAGTGTAAGTAGACATTACGTAATGAGAAGCACTTTATTTTAAAAATGATCACTTCTCTACAATCCATAGTGGAGTTACTAGCAATGAGCGACCCAAAGGCTTCCGAGCACTATAAGTAGAGGTTGCCATTGTAGCATTGAAAAGAATAACCAAATACACTACTTAAAAGAGTGAATCAAGAATCCTTTCATAATCCCAACAAAACCTCGTGTAAGGAGTCGACACTCGGTCACTCAGTAAAGTGGGAGATAATCTCAAGACTGAGCAAAATTTATTCCTAAGGATAGAGATTTTGAGTCCAGAAAGTCAATTCTACTTGGTTACTTCCTATTGGGTAAGACTTATTACACATTTCACATCACTTTGGTTTTAGTATGACAAAAACATATACATATACATATCCACATCTACAACAAAATAAAACTAGGAAAGGAAATATTGACAATGATTTATATAATTTTCTAGTAAATGCATAAAAAAGGAATTAAAGTGCAAAAAAATAAAGCTAACTCTCTATCTAATGAAAATCCTACAAAATAATGGTTAGCATGGTAGTATTCACATCCACACTATTTATGACATCCATGATAGTAAAAATAACAAAATATGACAAAATAATGGGAAATCATATAAGGCATAAGAATGATAGAATGAACATTTGAATCATAGTATAAAGGATGAAGTATATATAACATTTATAACAAAAAGTAATTTTAGGACATGCCAACAATATGAATATAGTAAATCAAGTTAAAATAGTACAAAAAGATCAAAATGGTAGAAAATAATTCTAAGCAACCTAGAATCATTAAAATAATCAAAATATAGAAGAAGAGGCACACTATATGGAGGAACATGCTAAAAATGCAAACTTTGAGCCAAAAGGTGAGGAATTTACAAACTCAACATGTGTGGGCATGAAGCCCTATGCCCACATGTGCAAGAACAATAAAATATAATATAAACACTATAATATAGCAAACCATAGAATTAATATAAAATATCACCAAGCACACAATTCCCATGCTATATCATAACAATATCCTAACAATTACCTACAATATCAAAATAAAAGAAAATGCAATTAATTGAAATAAACATGAAAATATAAATGAATCCTCATAATAGTTTACTAGACTTATTTAGATGGAAAAGGAAGCAACTTTGCTTCAGAGATGCTCAAAATAAGTCATCATAGTCATTTAAATGTGATATAATGTTAAAAATGCAAACTTTATACCAATTAAAGTCTGCTTTAACAAAGATGGGGATTAATTTGGTCTATAAGTGGATCTAAATCCTAAAATAAAAGAAGGAACTAGGATAAATGCCAAAAAGGGCCCTAAACAAACACCTAAGTAAGGGACAGTTATAGAAAATTGCTCCAGAGAAAGTACTTATGAGCACATGGCTTACAAGTGGGCATGTGTATGCCATCTATGCATATGGGTGGCGTGAGTCATCTATGCATGCTTGTGGCATATATGCATGTGTGTTAGTAGCATGCACTTCGTGGCATTTTTGACATTCTTCAAGCCTTTTCAGGGTATTTCTAAGGTTATTGTTTCCATTTATTTAGGTTTTAATGCTAAAGGTCTCAATTTTATAGGTTTCATACCCCAAATTATGGTTTTTAAGGGTTTGAAGAATGAATTAGCATGCTATAAAGGATAAAGGCATCCTTCCTTGCCATTGGGATTTTATCACAAGAATGTGTGGAGGAACTATCAAAATTTAAAGTATGACAATCCCATATACAGTAAGTTATAAAAAGTAGGAAAGTAAATTTTGAGAACCTCCAAACTTTGTTGTAGGTTAGCCTATCCAAATGTGCTCAAAACATAGTAATATCATGAGAGCTACCTTATAAGTTCTCATCCAATATATAATCTAAGGAAAACCATCCGAATACCATTGATCTATGATAGGTTGTGGGAGGATTCTGAACTCATAGGTTCAAATTTGCAAATAAGAACTCAAGTTATACAAAATTAAAATAGAGAAAAGTAGATGAAGAAATAAAGGAGATACTAAATCACCACCAATAAGGTGCCGTATATCCTCATAGGTTTAGGGCTAACCTTATCTAGGATATGATAGAGATATAAGAGGGTTGAAGAACCTAGTCATAAGAGAGGAGGTGATCCAAATTCCTGAGAAGTGAAAATAACCATAAAGGATTAGTGCTAGTCATGTTTGGAAACACAATTTCACTCAATAAATAAAATAGAAAGTAGTGGACATCTTACTCCACTCCGACCTCATATATAAGAGAGATATTGAGCCATCTCTCTAGAGACATAAGATCTGAATAAAAGCGATTGTTAAAAAATAAAGAGAATTAATCAAAAAGTAAAGACATAAGATAAGATGAAAAACATACATGCATTGTATTCTCTGGCATTAAGGCAACATGACTCTTATCTACAAGGATAAAAAATGTCACCATCTGACCCTAGAGATCAAAGCCCCTTACAACTCGTAGAGGGATGATAAAGTCACCGCACACAACCCAAGCAGCCTCTAGAGTAGCGTGGGTACTCTTTTCCCTTTTCTCTAAATGCATGCATTTGCATCCATGTGTACATTTGCATCAGTGTATAGATCTTCTTGTATTCTTTTGCAGATTTATCTATATCATGAAAGGCGCATATCAGGGATGAATGAATTGACCCTGGTCACCTTAGTCTCTTTTTAATGATATTTTTACAATTCCCCAAGCAAGATTGATAATTCTAAACCGGGGTTTCTAAACCTTAATCAACCTAATGCTTGATAATCATTTGAGTGGTGAAAGAATCCCATAAAATTAGGTTCATAAGGAACCATGGTGTGCAAAATAACTTTCGACTATCAAAATATTTTTTTAAATAGGCATGAATGCCAGACCATACTTAATCTACTCCAATGTTCGAAATGAGTAAGAGTACCCAAATAATCCTTTAGCAGAATTCATGCTGAGTAGCATGAGAAAGGTAAGGAATACCTAAGAGAGAGACCGATGTAGGAAATAAAAACAACAAAATCTTTATTTATTCCAATTTTCAAATTAAGTAAGAGTATTCAAAAGACCTTTTGACGACATTCGAGCTGAGTAATACGAGAAAGACGAGGAATACTAAGAAGGGATAAATCCTACAATAAGCGCCTGGTTAACATTCATACTTGTTGAAAGAGGATGTTTTAATAACAAAATTGTTTTGCTCATCATTGTCTCATGTAGACTTTATTTGTGAGATCCTCACCTAATTATTTGGGACGCTTGCTATACACTTGGTAATAAAAATATCCTTGGCCAAAAGTTATTAATCATGCTTTCGGAACATCTAAGATAATGTTAAATTGAGATTACTGTGATCAGATTTGTTCAGGCTATTTGGAACATACCATTCCCAATGTGGTTAAATTAATAACAAAAACACAAGAGAGAAAGCCTTCCATATGCATTCTGATTTTGAAAACTTTATAACAACATTTCTTGAATGATGCCACACATTGCTACATAGCACATTCTGCTTAACACTGCACATCGACTACATAACTATTTTTGCTTAACATCGCATATTGACTACACAATATTTTCTATGTGACATTGCATATCGGCTACATAACATTTTTTTTGTTTAACACTGCACATCAGCTACACAACATATTTTACTTAACGTGGCACATTGGCTATATAACATCTTTTGCTTGACATTGCATATCAGCCGCATAGTACATTCTGCTTAATGTCGCACATCAGTTACACAACATCTTCTACTTGACACCACACATCGGCTATACAACACTTTGCCTAATGCCCAAGTGGCTATACAACATGATTTGCTAGGACGCTGCAAATTAGCTTTACAGTAACTAATTAATGCTTGAGGCTTGACTATACAAAAGCATAAGGTTAAAAATCATATGGCCTTTTATCACTCATAGCCAAAAGCTATACAACAAGATTGCTGAGATGACTTAAATAACCTTGCGGCCCAATTCCCAAAATATTTGGCATCGTGTGATCATCGCTATTAGACAAGATCAATACGTTTATCGGCACACATAGGCTAATGGCGACTATCTACTGGTTTGTTATTATTTGTGGGAGGGTTTGCCTAAATAGGTCTTCTAGATTGGAGTCGCCTGTTGATTTAAATCAGGAGAAAGTGAATTAAAAATCCACTTCCTTAACCAAAAAATCTAAGTTCGGGGGGTAGGAGTTACTTATCCTGTTTCTTATCATACATGTTTCTTATTTATTCACTACTTCACCCTTGTTTTGGTTTTATGATGCATTTTACCACACTTGATCATTAGTCAGTTTAAATTGAAAATTGGAGTGCAAAATAGTTGGATTGACAAGCATACATCATATAATAAATGAGTAAACAAGCATTCATCAATCAAGTAAATGATCATATGAGCAAGTAAGCACCTAGCATGTAGCACACAAGCATGCAAGAAATAATAAAAAAAACAAGCAAATGAGCAAAATAAAAAACGGGAAAAGGGATTAAGGATTACAACCCACGAAAAGCCTATTTTAATAATTACATCCAAAATAGAAATAAAAAAGGAAATTGGGATTAAGGATTACATTGCCTTGGAAAAAAGCCTATTCTATTATACATTAAAATAATAAAGAAGGAAATAAAATAAACCTATTCTAATAAACTTGCTAAAAAAGGATTAGTTCTTATATACATGCAAGCACACATCACATTTAGGGCAATTCTATATTTTCCATTTATCCGTAATTAAAATAACAAATAATAATGAAAGTAATTAAGAAAATAAACAAACAAGGATGCTAATGGAAATGCATGATGCAAGATTTTGTAATTTGAGTACTTTGGTAAAAGTCGTCATTTTTATTATAAAAAAATAGGATTTTTATGATGAGGCAAATACTAGGAAATTAAGGCTTCGTTTGTTTGCGAAAAATATTTTGTCTAGAAAATATTTTTTAGAAAAAATATTTTTCAAATAAAATATTTTCCTATGTTTGGTTGTAACGCTAAAAAAGACAATAAATGAGGAGAGAATGAATTGAAAACTAAAAGGGAAGACAATAAATGAGGAGAGAAGACATTGAAAAATGTATTGAAAAATGTTTTCCCATCTTTAAAATGGGAAATCATTTTCTCTTGTTTTGAAGTAATTTTCTTTTGACTGGTACATTATTTTCGTTTGACTTATTTTCCCTAGGTAATCCAAACACTGGAAAATAAGAAAAAATAATTTCCGCAAACAAACGAAGCCTAATATGTGGAAACAAAAATAATGAAAGTGATAAAGATACTATTCTTACCATAAAAACATCAACTTTATGATAAAAATAATAAATTTATCAAAGAAAACATTAAAAGTGACAAGGATAATAAATATGCAACAAAAATAATAACAATGCAAATAGAATAATAAAATGGATTGTAAAAGTATTATTTTCACCATAAAAATGTAGAATTTATGATGAGAATAATAAATTTATCAAAAGGGACACCAAAAATAATAAAAATACAATTAATATGATAAAAATAATAAAATTGATAATTAAAAATAATTAAAGTGATAAAAATGTCAGTTTTACCATAAAATGTCCACTTTATGATAAAAATGACAACTTTATCCAAAAAGGCATAAAGGCAATAAAAATTACAAAAATGCAATAAAAATAATAAAAATGTAGAAATATTAATATAAATAAATGAAGATGTAGAAATGAATAATTTAAAATGATAAGGATTATATTTTTAAGGATTATAATTTTTACCATAAAAATTTGAATTTTATGGTAAAAATGCTAAATTTGCCATAAAAGCAATAAAAATTGCAAAAAATAAATAAAAATAATAGAAATGTAGAATTAAATATATAATTAAATAAAAATGATAGAAAAAAATAAATAAAAATAATAAAGATGACATTCTTACCATAAAAATATGATCTTTTTGATAAAAACACCAAATTTACTATAAAAAGAATAAAATCAACACAAATGAGAAAATGGTAATAAAAATAATAAAAGTGCAAAAATCATTATATAGATAAATAAACAGAAATAAAATTATTAAAATGATAAAGGTGACATTTTTACCATAAAATGTTAAATTTATGATAAAAATGTCAAATTTACCATAAATAGCATAAAAATAATAAAAGTTGCAAAAATAACACAAAATAATAAAAATGCTGGAATATTAAATATAAAAATAAATAAAAATGCAGAAATGAAAATATTAAAATAAAATGATGCAAAAATAATTATAATAATGCTAACTTTACTCTAAAAATACCCATTTTTTCCATAGAAGGAACAATGATGCAAAAATGGATGCAAACACTCCCGCAATTACCCAAACTACCCACTTCTTCATCATATCTTATATCCAAACTTCAAAATCACCACAAAAATCACAACTTCACCATAATATAATAAACAATAAAAGTAAAACGCAAAAATGAGAGAAAGGAGTAGAAAAAGAAGGAAATTAATGTAAAATGGAAAATTTTAATTAAAAAAAGATTAGGAGATCCTTAGAGGGACTGAAATTTACCTATGTAGCGTGCTTTGACTTAGATGTGGTTGGGTTTGTATTTTGGATCTAAATCCTAAGAAAAATGCAGTAGATTGGCTAAAAGTATGTAGAATGGGATTCTTGAGTCTTCAATTCGGTAGAGTTTGGGTATATTTTTTTTGTGCCCCCTAAAAAATGGTGTGTGAGGGCCTATTTTTAGGAAAAAAAATTAGGTTTAGGACCAAGGTGCACAAAACGTGTTCCTTGGGGCTTATCGATGTGTCCATTTTAGGTGTTTTGAGGCTTAAGTGTGTGTTTCGGGCATTTTTGGGTATTAATCTTGTCTGAGCACGTCTAGGAAGACTTTTAAAGAAATTTTTCCCTGTCTGGTTGGCAAGAAACCTTAATCATCAGATTTTTGGGGGATCGTCAAAATTTGAGTATCAACAGTTGCCCCTTGCTTCACGTCTATTGATCAAGCTAGCACTTGTCAATGCACATGAAGCAAATTTAAAAAAATGAGATAAAAACTTTCATGAGGGTGCTATTAACCTTTACCAAGCTACAAAGCGGGGGTACACTGTATAGCCCTGACAGGCCTTAAGTGCTAGGTTTTGAAAAAATCGAAATGCAAGTAAAATCTTTTTGTGAGGGCACTATGGCCTTTTTTAAGCCACATGCGGGGGTGCATTGTATAGCCCTGACAAGCCTTAAGTGACAGGTTTCATAGAAACTAAAATGTGTGTGAAATTCTTTTTATGAGGTTGCCTTGGCCTTTTCCAAGCCATAAGCGGTGGTGCATTGTATAGCCCTGATAGGCCTCAAGTGCCAGGTTTCATAGAAACCAAAATGCAAGTAAAATTCTCTCTGTTTTATGAAGAATCTTTTTGTGAGAGTAGTTGTGTGATTGTGGTGTTCATAAAATCAAGACCCTATAATGCTATTTGATTTTGAAATTGTGATGTATAAGAGTTTTGTTCATATTTTTGGTAGCTTACCTGTACTGGTAAGGGGTACGTATCAGGAACTTTGGGTGACCTTGGATGTGGTAGCCTTATCTTTTCGCAGCTTCTATCATTTCTTTGAGATTCGAGCAGTAACTCTTTACCAAGAATATTTTTATTACCAAGTGGAAAGCATGCATCCTAAATGATTAGATGAGGATTCTTCAAATCGAGATTACTAGCAATTATGATGAACAAGGCAACTCTTATTACCGGAACATTCCTCTATTAGGCATGAATGCTTGATTATACATCTCTCTCTTTTTTTACAGGCCTTTTTCTCTTTTCAAGCATTCCTCGCCTTTTCAATATTATTCAGTGTGAATGCCGTAAAAAAGTCTTTGAGGTACTATTACTCCTTTCGGGAGCATTGGAGCAGATGCCTTTCTACATTAGTTTCCCTTTTTAGGTATTCCTCACCTTTTTCATGTTAGTCAGCGTGAATTCTGCCAAGGGATCCTTCGGATACTCTTACGCATTTTTTGAGCATTGGAGTAGGTTGGGTATGATCTTTTATTTGTGCAAGTTTCGAGGTTTGTTATGGTAATCGCAAGCTGCTTAGGCGTTCCAACTCCTAGTGATTCCCTTTTTTATGAGCTCTATTCCTTTCATGAGGTTATCAAGCATTAAGTTGACTAAAGCTTAGGAGTACCATCTAAAAGTTGCTGATCAAAGTCAAGAAATTCTAAAGGCTTCGTTGAGATGAGGTGACAACTGCTAGTGTCGACCTGTTGGCATTTTCTATGTGTCCCCATCTCAGTGTGAGTTCACTTCTAAGAGCACAAAAAGGTTATTGGAATGAAAACATGAGTTTGGGTGCATGGATGCATGAATGCACATATGAATTTTCTTTAAAACAAGGTGGGATAGAGTACTTCTTTAGGGATATGACGTGTTTCCTTGGAGGTGTTCTGTCTTTCCATTTGGTTTTGTTGGTGTCTCTTTTTTCCAACAAAATCTTTTTGCTTCTTTAGCATTTGGGACCTGCATGGGCTAGAAATTCTTTTTTGTTGTTGTTTGCTTGGATTATTACTTAATTATTCTTTGTCATCATGTTCTCATGCTTGCATTTTGCTGTATTTCCCTGCAAAGTAAACAATAAAAGAATCCTAATCAGAATTTGTCCTATTTAGGGAATTATTCTTAGTCAAGATATATTTTGACTTCCTTTTTAGTGGTTTGGAATGGGCTGGGAGGATCATGTGCATGTGACCTTGATTGGTGGTGGTCATGGAGTTGTCTTGCACTCGTCTTTTCAGAGATTATTTTCACACATTTTAGTTTGGCTATCAGCAATGACTTTACCATTTGACAATGTGAGGGTGCCTTTTGATAAGCCATTAGACCTATAAGGACTGGCATCAAGGTTGTCTAGATATCAGCTTGGTTGGTATTATCAGCACTTGTTTAGACGTTGCCCTCTGAGGACCACTTACATGAGTTGATGGCACCTCTTTTCTCTCTTCTTCTTTTTCAATCCCTTGTCTTGATGTAGGTTCTTTAGGATGTTATTTGCCATCTCCATTTGTGTGCTTTTGACTTCATCAACTGTCTCATTCAACTCTATTTTGACTACTCGAATTTGTGGCCTCCTCATTTAATGTCAAGGTGAGACTGGGACATTTTGAGATTTAGGATTGCTTATTGGGATAGGATGGAGAGCGAGTGTTTGAGTGAAGGCATGGGAATGGTTTGATGGATGAACAATGTGAAACTTTAGGTTCAAGCTTCGCACTGAATGCATGGTTAGTTTACCCATACGTGTGCTTAGGCAATGGCAGGTACTTTTCTGATTGGTTTTTAGCGAGGTGTTTCTGTGGTGCTTAGGCTAACATAGTGATTTGTGGTCATGATCTATGCCTTTTAGACCCATTTGGTTTTTGATTTTAGGTTTACACTTTGCATGAGGAGTGTATTGGAACAGTGGCCAAAGCTGGTCTTTCCAAGTTGAGGGATTTTCTTGCAATGGATGACCGATGCATGTTGGAGGAGTCCAGAGCTTTTACAAAATGTCTTTCTTCAAGATTTTTCAACATATTTGGCTTGACTGTGGTTCTTAATAGATTACCATTCCATTCTAGAGTCTCTAAAAGCACTTTTTGATCCCTTTTTTGAATTATGCAAACGTATATAAGCATGTAATGTCAATCGCATCTTATTATTATGTTTTGTATGCACATGCCAATATGCATGAGATGTTAGTGATGGATAAAGGGAAATTATTTGGTTTTTCTTAATTATATTTATGGATGCATGTATACATATAATGTAGATGACTATGCCATGTGGTAAGATTTATATGCAAGTGCGTGATTGTAGGGAGGTTCACCTGCTTGTGCATGATGTATAAAATGCCAATGCATTCATTGTATAAAGAAGAGGGTAAACTAGCCTTTTGGTAGCATTTAAGAGAATGTATGTATGCAAATGATCACATAACCAAGGTGCAAAAGAAGATGTGTGAGTGTATATGTAAGTGTGTGCATAAGTGCTATGTGTGTACGCATGTAATGCTAGTGGTCCTTACTATTTATTGAAGATGAATATCATTTTATTTTCAATGGTGCAACTGCATGTGTTGAATGTGAATGCACAAATTGCTTGATAGAGGGAGAGACATCTGTGTATGTGCACATGTAAAGTACAAACCATTTTTTCTCAAAATGAGGGGGAGACTGCATTCTTTGGGTATATAAGCAAATGCATGCATGGATGGTGATTGTGTTACAAGATGGAGGGAAAGATGGGTAGTTTCTTTGGTGTGCATATGCTGATTCAAGTAGCACAAATGGTTATTGAGATATCAAGAAGGAAATGGACTGTATGTACATTTATCCATACAGTTCTAATGATTATGCTTCAAGGATAAAATGACTCACTTGCATGCGATGTGAATGGTTATGCCTTTTGTGAATGTGGTGTCAGCTTGCCTTCTAAAGCATGTGTATAAGTGTGAGAATATTCATGCTGTGGAATGAGACATTTATATAAGAGCACACACTTATGAGGCATTGGTTACTATGTTACCTAAGGAGTATGTCAATGCGCATGCCCATGAAATGCTAGTCATTATGCTTGTGAAGGAGAAGTTCTATCATGTATGCAAGTGTGCATGTGTATGTAATGTTGATATGGATGTTGTGTTTATGAAGTATTATGTACGTATGTATGTAATGCCCAAAAATTGAGAAATGTGGCCTCACTTATCATCGTACATATGCACCCAAGTGAATGACTATGCTTTATGAAGATAAGATGATTGCACATTTTCTTGAACTTACGTATGGATGCATTCAATGATCATATATACATGGAATGATGACAATATTGCTATGTAAAGAAGAGTAGCATTTTACTTAAACTCTTTAGGTATGAATTGCGAGATAAATGTTCATATGTAATGCAAATGGGTACATTGCATGATGAAGGCTAGGGCTAGGTTTCGAATGGTCTTTTATCTCTCTTTCTTTTTAGGGCTAAGGCAAGAGGAGTTTCTTTGAAAGGTTGGGTTGAGCCTTTTTGGGGGGAGTCAGCTAGTTAGTAATTCACTATTTATAGATAGTAGGACCAATGTTGATAAAGGAAAGACCAATGTATTTGAGGGAAAAACTAGAGATCTTGACGATGGTGCTATGAATTGATGGCCTTTTGAGGACTTGGAGTTTTGGGTAAAGTGTTTGGTAGTTTTTTCATTACATGGGTGGCTCTTCTTCTACTACTCATCAGGTGAGTTTTGATTTTCCTTCTTTTGTACTGTCTCATGCTAACAATATTTTTCTTTCATTTCAATTTGATCTTCCATATGTTTGGTGTTTTATTTGAAGAGGGCTCGTGCTGAAGATGCTCTTGAGGCTTCTAGTGAGGCTAGTGTTGCTAGTGTTCCTTCAGACGCCACTTATATAGTTCTTGGAATTGCTACTATACCCTTAGTTCCTTTACTCAGGGGTGTGATCTTCATGGTGGCATAGTGACTCGTATGGTCCCTTAGTTACTGAGCCTGCCATCTTCGTCCTTGTATGCAGTTTCTATAGGAAACGACGAGTACTGGCATCCGTGTACTTAGGGCTTAATGAGTTATCATTTCCATCATTCAGTAGAGACTTAAGTGATCTTTTTCTATACTTTTACCTCTTCAAATACATAGTATGCAATATGCTATGTATTATGTGTATACTGATGTATGTATGTCATAATGCATCGTGAACATACAGGGATAGTGCACCAGTGAGAGGAGGTAGTATGTCAGTAGTATGCCTATTATTAGAGCCAGATTCAGTAGCTTTAGGTTGAGGTCGAGGACTTAATGGTCTACAGTGCTGGACTTAGCAGGAGAGCAACTCCAGATTATGATGATGATAGGATGAGTCTTGATTTCCCCAGCCCTCTAACATTTTGTACTTTAAGTTGATCATACTTCCACTAATTATACATTCTGATCATATCGTTAGTTGTTTGAGCCATTATGATATTTTCTGATCCCTTTTGGTTTCGTCCAATCTCTATTGTTTTATTCACTTTATGTTAATGCGTCAATGATTATAAATTTTGCTTTTGTGCATGCTAGATATTGATTTAGACTTTTACCTTTTTACACATGTGGTCTTTAATAGTTTCTTCTCATGTTCACTGAATGACATTCACTAAAGGCATGGATGCACATCATATATTTCAAATGAAGGTACCCCTATTCTTATTATTTTCCTTTTTTAGTTTATCATCATTTTTTCATTTTCATTTCATTTCTATTTTTCCACCATCATTCATTTTTCATTTGTTTTGATAATTTTTCAGGGGTAACATCTTTTGAGATATAGAATATGCGAGATTCTATGTTAGTGCCTATGTTAAATGGTTCAGTGTTAATGAAATGAATGTCAAAGATGCTCATGTAAGGTTTGATGAGATGTACATCATTATCAAGATACGCATCACATAAATAAGTAGAATCAGAGTTTATTACATCATACTTAGAGTTCGGTACCTTAAAAGATTCAAACAGATTAGCAATACAAATATCATCAAACACATCATCAAATAGGATGTTTTTTATGTTGGACCAAATGAGAGTTACGACATCGGTGTGGCTAATAGCTTCGACTTAAAGTCAAACTTGTCAGAGTGTTGCTCTAACTGGTCCCGGACTCTTCTTCTTCTCTAGTTCTTTCTCATTTTCATCCTCAGACTCAGACACATACTCATATATAGAAGGATTTGTTTTATCACCAATTGGGTCACAGATTAAACCCACAAAGTCTGCTTCCAGTATTATCAGTAGCTCTCTTTCTTCCTTTTCAAGTTTCTCCATCTCGCTTTTTGGAATGTCCTGAATAGAGCTCTTAATAAAGGACTCGGGTAACCCTAAGGAGATGGCATAGGATGTTGGTGGTGGAATGTTTTGGTAGTTGGGTAGAGGGTTCGTTTTGGCATCATGCTGCTTTTCAGGGCCTTTAATCTTGACAGAGTCTATGAGGTCTTGGATTCAGTCTTTTAGGATGTAACAATCATCAGTTGTGTGGCCTGGCATTTAGTGGAAGAGATAATAGAGGTCGGGGTTAATACGTGCTGGTAGAGGATTGGGTAAAACTTTTAGTTCAAGAGGTGTCAAAAGGTTTTTCTATTGTGGTGGTTGGAAGACTTTATAGAGGGGTTAGCCAAGCTTCGAAAACCTTTTAGAGCAATTGGCTACAAATAATTTTGGAAACTTTAGATGTAATGGATTATAATATGCCAAACTCTAGTTACCAATTCTTTGACTTTTGGTTTGGCCGGGCTTAGAAAAATGAGGCTGATTGGAGTGGTCTTGTAAGGGTCCATTCATGAGTACAAAAAATTGATTGAAGCTTTTGATTAGTGTATCAACATTTTCTTTCACCATGGCTTCAAGTTGGGTGATCTTACACTTCATTTGAACCTCAAACTGAGTGATCCTGTAGGCTAATTCTTAAATCTCCATTGCCAATATAGATGTAGTTACATTAGTTGATTTGGGAAATGATTGGAAAAGCTTCTCTTCAAAAAGTTCACAATTGCCTTCAGTATCCCTAGGTATGCTCATATCATCTTTCCTTTTGTTCATCTAAGAATTAGGAGCGCCAGGGCCCCCCTTATCATTGCTGCCTAAAAGAATTATCTCATCCATGGCATTTGGAGTTTGTTCAAAGGTGTTCTTTTCTTCAGTCTTAAGGATAGTCTTGATTTTAGCTTGGAGTATGTCAATTAAACCACCATTAGCCATAAATTGTTTCACATGCTCTTTGAGTAGACCACTGATGCTTTGATTCCCAAACTGTTCAGCCATTTTGATGCCTAACTATTGCTAACTTTCCTAGAGCTTGCAAGAATTTTGAGAAGCTATCATTCTGCACAAATATGGCAGTTAGGATGGAAAGGGGATGATGCATACGTGCATGACGTGATGGATTCTGCAAAGCAAGTGGATTAGCGTGTATGCATGACGTGAAAATTATAATTTTACTAGTACGATGATGAAAAATGGTTGCAAAAAGATTATGGGTTAGCACATGGTGAAATTTCCTATGTGTATGTATGTATGCATGAGGAAAGAAAAGAAAACAAGACAAACAAATAGGGTTAGTAAAACCTGCAAAACGATCGAACTAAACATAAGCAGTTGCTCCTTCAATCCTTTTCGCTCCATGCGGTAGAGATTTCTGTCCTAGGTGGGTTTTTGAATCATAGCCATCGGGGGATTATGGTTTCGCTCTCAGACTAGGCTGTTTCAATTCATGGTGATCAAACTCAAGAGGTAAACTAGGGAGCAATACCCAAATGTACTCAAGGTAACTACACAATATCAATGGGAGGCCTAATTATCGGGTCACAAGTGGCGTCTATAGCTAATGCTTGCCTGCGAGCATACATACTATAGTCAACTGGAGGGATCCAAGTTCGTGTTCCTTTTATCAATATTTGGTGTGTTTACCAAGAGACATGAGAGTTTCGTTCAATAGTTTACAATTTGATTCTTTCAGCATGAGTGTCCATAATCTAGTTAAATTCCTGATTTATCCACTTGGTCTAATAAGGACAAATGGATGACTTTTATAGGTTCTATCATCAAAAGATGTCACTATTTGTCGGCCCTTACGAACTATCCAAACTGAGGTGTATGATTCTTGTCATTCCTTGTGCATCAGGCTTACACAAGGTAAATGAGGATAACATGTGTCTAAGCTTTGACAATCTATGAGAATTAACATAATGATAGCAAATGGTGGTAGATGCTAAAGATGTCATATCATTTGTGAATATTAGGTCAAATAGATAGCATCAAGACAAGGATAGCATGCAAGAGCTAAGTAGGATCCTAGGCGAGATTTCTATTGGTTTTTTTATATAGGCCGAGATGGGCTTATGACTAAGGGCTCCTTTAGTAAGAATGCCCCAATATGACTAGGGTTACAGACTCCAGTCAGTGATTTTAGCATTCTTTTATGTACTTAATAGAAAACTGCACCCTATTTTAGACTTGGGAACTGGGTTGCGTCACTTTAAACCCTATAGCTCTCTTGATTGAGTAAAGGCTAAAGGTGATAATACCAATCTCATCACCTTGAGACTCGAAAGGAATTATGGTAGTGATGTCATTTAGTATTATTAAGGGTTTAGGGACCAAGGGTGCACGTGGCGAGTGTAGTGAAATGCAGTTATGCTATTGTGAAGGTGAATAAATAAGTTATGCATAATGACAAATAGTCTTTCATTCATACCCCTCAAATTGTAGTCCCTAGTGGAGTTGTGAAATACCTGTGATCATTGCTATCAGGTAGGATCAATGTGTTTATCGGGGCACAATGGCTATACAACATCTTCTGTTTGACACTACACATCAGCTATATAGCACTTCGCATGATGCTCAAGTTGCTATACAACATGATTTGTTGAGATGTTGTAAATCAGCTACATAGTAACTAATTAATGCTTAAGGCATTACTATACAAAAGCATAAGGTCAAAAATCATATGGCATGGCCTTTTGTCGCTCATAGCTAAGAGTTATACAACACGATTGCCGAGATGCCTTAAATAACCTTGTAGCCCAAATCCCAAAATATTTGGCACTGTGTGACCATCGCTATCAGACAGTATCAGTGCATTTATTGGGGCACACAAGCTAATGGCAACCATCTACCTGTTTGTTATTATTTAGGGGAGGGTCTGCTTGAATAGGCCTTGTAGATTGGAGTCTCCACTCAATTTGAATAGGGACAACGTGAATTAAAAATCCACTTCCTTAACCAGAGAATTCAGGTTTGGGGGTTGGAGTTACTTATCCTGTTTCTTATCATACATGTTGCTTATTTATTCACTACTTCACCCTAATTTTGGGTTTTTGATGCCTTTTACCACACTTGATCATTAGTCAGTTTAAATTGGAAATTGGAGCGCAGGATAGATGGATTGACAAGCATACATCACATAATAAATGAGTAAACAAGCATTCATCAATCAAGAAATGATCATGTGAGCAAGTAAGCACCTAGCATGAAGCACACAAGCATGCAAGAAATAATCAAAATAAATAAGCAAATGAGTAAAATAAAAATTGTGAATGGGATTAAGGATTACAACCCATGAAAAAGCCTATTCTATTAATTACATTAAAATAATAAAAAAGGAGATAAAATAAACCTATTCTAATAAACCTGCAAAACAAGGGTGGTTAGTTTTCATACACATGCAAGCACACATCATATTTAGGACAATTCTATATCTTCCATTTATTCGAAATTAAACTAATAAATAATAATGAAAGTAATTAACCAAATAAACAAACAAGGATGCTAATGGAAATGCATGATGCAAGATTTTATAATTTGAGTACTATGGTGCAAAGTCATCATTTTTATTATAAAAAATAGGATTTTTATGATGAGGTAAATATTAAGAAATTAAAATGGGGAAATAAAAATAATGAAAGCGATAAAGATGCTATTCTTACCATAAAAACATCAACTTTATAATAAAAATAAATAAATTTATCAAAGAAAACAATAAAAGTGACAAGGATAATAAATATGCAATAAAAATAATAACAATGCAAATGGAATAATAAAAGGGATGGTAAAAGTATTATTTTCACCATAAAAATGTGGATTTTATGATCAGAATAATAAATTAATCAAAAGGGACCATAAAAATAATAAAAATGCAATTAATGTGATAAAAATAATAAAATGCATAATTAAAAATAATTAAAGTGATAAAAATGTCATTTTTACCATAAAAATGTTCACTTTATGATAAAAATGGCAACTTTGTGCAAAAGGCAATAAAAATTACAAAAATGCAATAAAAATAATTAAAATGTAGAAATGAATAATTTAAAGGGAAAAAGGTCAAATTGGACTCTCAACTTTAGGCTAAATTCTGATCTGGACACTAATGTTTTTTGTTCCCAAATGGACCTTAAAGTTTTAAAAGTGGCCTAATTATGACACTCTATTAATTGATGTTAAAAAAAATTGACATGGCAAAAACTTCTGTTAAAGGGTGTTATATGGCATATGGGACCTACCTCTTATACTGAATCACCAGCACCTCTCTTGTGGCTCTGTCTTCGTACCCATCTTACCCTTGGTTCCTTCTCCTTCCCTTTCTTAGACCTCTCTCATCACCTTCCCCTACTTACACCTCTCCTAAACAGAGGATTGTTCTCAGCCATCGCAAATAAGATTGTAATGATAAAAAAGCACTCACTTATGCCCAAAAACATAAGAAGACTAACAACAACAAATCATCTCTACTTATGCCCAAAATCAGTAAAACTCAAGGCCATGGAGTGCTTTCAGTGATTTATTAGTGTAATATAAATGTACTTTAAACACTTCATAAATATACATAAAAACAAACAAGAAAAATCAAACAATGTATGTTTCTTCCTAAAATACAAAAATCAATAGTTCCCCTATAACATCTCTAACAAATTTCTTCTATCTACTATTGAAAATGAAAATTAAAATGACTTGGAAGACATTTTTTTGTTGGGTTTCTGTGATCCAAACGCAGCAGAAATTAAAATTTTAACCGTGAAAACCCTAAACCTGAATCCATGTAATTTGAATTAGATCGATTGAGAAGGTTTCCAATATCGTACTAAGACGATTCAAGGCTAGAATGTTGGAAGGAAGAGGGGGGTTCACTCCGGTGACACCCTACCTTGAGCTTTGCATGTAGGTCTCATCGGATTTAGATGCTGCCAATTAAGCCATGCCTCTCTACCGGTATCCACACGAATAAGGTTGTCAAAGCAAGTCAGTGTGTTAGCACCTTAAAGTCTCACTTTTGATTTTCTCTCTATGTGTATTTTTCTTTCCATGAAAGAAGTAGGAGAAGAAGGAGGAGAATGCGGCTTAACCTAAACCCTAGAAAATGTGATATATATATAGTCATCCTTTCTAGGGTTTCATATATCTCCACTTACTAAAAGCAGTTATGGTAAGTTTAAACTTATTTTTCTACTTTAATTATAATTCCAAAATTAGAATTATCTCCTAATTTATTTAGATAACTATTACCTAATAAATTAGGAAATAAATAAATAAATAAATATATATATATACTTATTTATTTAAATTTACATAGAGATAAATCTTGGGCCAATTAACCCAATTCTGCTTTGGGCTTGTTCAAAGTGTATGACACTATAGATTCACACAATGTTTGCAATGGGCCTAAAATTTCCATTTTAGCCCATAAGTCATAGTTGGTCTCCAGCAAGACATTATGACTACCCAAGTTGTGTAAAGGTCGATAATCCGACATAACCTAATTCACAGCGTGTATTATAGTCCTTTTTTCACATGATATCTTGATTGAACATAAGGCATGGATTATGTCATCCTTATATTGTTCAATTATATTGTTTCTC
>CATIWM010552885.1:0-17886 GCA_949671775.1 Mallotus repandus
ATATTTTATGTTTCTGATACAATATCTTCATTATAGTATATTTTATGTTTCTAATACTATATTTTCATTATAGTATATTTTATGTTTTTGATACAATATTTTCATTACAATATATTTTACGTTTTTGATACAATATCTTCATTACAATATATTTTACTTTTTTGATACAATATTTTCATTAGAGTATATTTTATATTTCTGATACAATATCTTCATTACAGTATATGTTATTACAAGCACCCAATTTCAGGATGACTAGAGCATGGATGCGACAAAGGACCCGATGATGAAAATAGACTGTGAAATTAGATTTATTAGATCTGATTTATTGGTTTTGAACTAAATTGTAAATTATTTTTATTTTAAATTTTATTTATCTTTTTAATGAATTTTCAAAAAATATAAAAAAAAAATTTCAAAAAAAATTTCAAAAGTAAAAAAATAAAAAAATAAAAAAATAAAAAAGAGAAAAGGGCTGAAGTTGGCTCAAATGACCAACTTTGGCCAAATGCTTTGAATTGCATGGAACATGGCCTTCCGGTTTTTTTTTCGAAATTTTTTTATTTATTTTTATTTTTATTTATTTGTTTATTTGTTATTTATCCTTTGATTTTGATTAGTTTTATTTGATAAATATATTAGTTTTATTTGATAAATAAAGTGATAAATATATATTTTTATAGATAAATAATAAAAATAAATTTTTATTATCCTGTACCAACTTAGAATTACTAATGATGTTTCTTATAAATACATCATATTCTTTTAACAAGGGGGAGAGGTTTTAATTATTATTTTTTCTTCTCTGTGTTTTATGATTTTTAGCCAGAGCCAAAACACACCGACTCCTTTGAATTTTTTCATGTACTTTTTTCAAGTTTTAGCCGTAAATCAGATCCAAATAAATCAAAAATTATAGACCAACATAACAAAAGCCACAGGCTTTTATCAATGGTGATCACCTTCTGAGGGAATCAATACTGCATCCATTGAATTGTCTCCTCTTCTACTCCTTTCTTTTTTTATTTGGTTTATTTTATTTTTATTTTATTTAATCTTATTTTTTGATTTATTTATTTATTTATTTATATTATTTGTTTATGTTTCATGATTGTGAGAGTAACTTAAATGGAGGGGGTGGAGACAAGGCCAACTATGAAGATCCATGGAATTTCATGGATTAAATTATGTATCAATTTTGCGTAGTTCCCTTTAGGTTTATTTATTTGTATTATTTTATTTTATCTAGGCTTTGGATTTGTATTTTAATTTATTTTAATTTTTCAATAGTAGATTATTGTAATAGTCCAATAGTGGGAATATAGTGAAATTTTAATTTTCTGCACTTTAAAAATCAATTAGTAAATTACGTACATTTGGTAAAACCCTAATTAAAATCAATTGTGGCTTTAGATTAAATTAGGTGGTATGCAAATTAAATTAGGGTTAGAAATCTTTGTTTGTATGTTTGTATATTTATTTGGTTTGTTTTATTATTTGTGCTTGTTTTTTAATTTTTATTTGTTTTGTGCCCCAAGCCCATGTGTAGGTCTAACTCACTAATAAAATAGGCTTTTAAATTAAATTTAGGTTTAATTAATTTTAAAATTAATTTAGGCTCATTAGGTTAATTTAGATTTTAGGCTCATTTTTTAGTTAAATAAAATTTATTTAGACTTAGCTCAGCTCATTAATAAAGCCTTCTTCATAATTTGTAGACTTAAGATCATTTCATTTAATTAAAATTGATTAGAATTAAGCCCACTAATTCATTTCTTTATTCTTTTAAAATTTAATAGATTTAGGCTCATTTCCTTTAGAATTAAAATAAATAGATTTAGGCTCACTAATATAATTTAAATATAGGCCCACTTTTAGTTCCATTTCACTTGTAAATAAATATGTAGGTTTAATTAACTTAAATTAAAATCAAATGTAGTTTGGATTTAAGGGCGTTGCGCTTTGAATGCATTTTTTATGTGTTTTTTCATGGATTGGTTGCCTTAGGGTTAGATGGATGTTCAATTAGGGTTTAATAAAATTGCATGTAATTAGGGAATAAGATAGTAATTCATAAAATAAATCTAAATGAACACAAAACTAAAAGAAGTTGGAATTCTGTATCCAGAACTCCTGGTTGTGGTGCTAGCTTGTATTAGAAAATCGAGTTACCACCACTTTCAATTTGTCCCAGTTATTACCTTGGGTGGCGACTCCTCATCTCCACGCCATGTCTTTTTGACAGTGGTTAGTGTGTTCCCTAGAGCCCTGAGTTCAAACAGTGTCACGGCTGCAATAAACTTGGGCGCGCACTAAACTCTGCCATCTACAGTCGTCCCTAGCTTTGGCTATGGAAGTACTTCTATCCTCCATTTGTACTTTTTGCAAGTCAACTATTGCATCCATGGGTGCTTTTCCAGTTGTTTTCTCTAACTTAGCGGTTTAAGATGCAATTTGGGCATTTTTTCTTTAGAGTTGTTCATGAGCTCTTCCACCATCTTGGTCAAGTTTGCAATTTGCTCTTCCATTTTGTAGATGCAAAATTCAAGTATGAAAAATCAAACAAGAAAATTGAGAATCAAATTAAGAACTTTGTTAATCTTGAAAAGTGGTGTACAATCTCTATAAAATTCTTATTACAAAGAATTAAAATCCTCTGATTTGGATCTCGCAATGCTTTGAAATAATTTGAATCAAGGGCTTATTGTAGCTTAATCTTGAATCAAATATGAATTTGAAGAAGAACACCTTTGATGATCTTATGGAACTTGAAGAACATCTTTGATGATCTTGGAGAGCTTTGAGTCTTGAATTTGGTAGAGCTTAAAAGCTTGATTTCTTGAGTCTTGAGACTTGAATATGGCAGAGCTTCAAGGCTTGAATTCTTGAGTCTTTTTTGATACTTGAATATGGCAGAGCTCCAAGGCTTGAATTCTTGAGTCTTGATATCCTAGAGCTTGAGAACCACCTCTATTTATAAGCACTTGTAGAGGCAGTGGAAGTGTTATAAAATTTCATAACTCTAGTGGTGGGATTGATTTTAACCACCCGTGATGAAATTTGATTGGCTCATCAGTATCATTATTTAAATAAATGATTTTTATAATTATCATTTATTTATTATTATCTTAATGACATTTTTGAAATAATTTGATTGGCCATTAAAATAATTTAATTAAGAGAATAAACCAAAATATTTGATTAGTCTAAAATCTTAATAATTTTATCAGACTAAAAATATTTAATTAGTCCAATTAAATTATTTAATAGACCAAAAATATTCTATTGGTCTAAAAATAACTTTTGAAAATTTACATGTCTACACTCGTGTTGTGTGAATCCATTAAAATTTAAAGAATTTAAAAATTCAATAGGATAAAGAACTTTTAATTCTTCAGATCCACCTGATATTTTACACATTAAATATGAACTATAATAATTTTTTCCTCTTTAAACACCATTTCTAATAGTTCTTTATTAATGAGATCAACAATTTCATTAGTTGGAGTTATTATTGTTCTCTCTCTTATGTAGGTATGATCAACATATGTACTAGAAAAATTATGATAAGTTATATCTATTATTGTTTTAATTGGATCTTCATAATTTTTTATGAGTACATTTTTAGGAAATTCTATCAAGTTGTTTTCTTCGTTGTTTGTATTTATTGTTCTTGTGGGGACTTTTTCATCACCGACAGATAAAATTCATTCAGAAAATTTGGCAGTGTCATTGTTTTCACCATTTGTATTTTCTGTTATTGTAAGTCGCATATTGATTGTAAGTTTATTAACTTTAAATAATTTTCATAAATTAGAATGTGTTATTGATGTATTTATAATATCTTCTTTACTCCCATTTACAACAACTGGTAAAATCTGCCTAAAATCACCTCCTAATAAAATAGGTTTTCCCCCAAATGGTTTAGTTTGTATACCAATGTCTGAAATGCTTAAAATATCTCTAAATATTCCGTCAACTGCTTCAAAACAATATCTATGACTCATCGGCGCTTCATCGTATATAACTAAAATGGTTTCTTTTATTAATTTAGACAATTGTGTTCCTTTTTTAATTTTGCATGATGAATGTTCTTTTAAATTTAAAGGTATCTTAAATCTAGAATGTGCAGTTCTACCTCCAGATAATAATAATGATGCGATACTAGATGAAGAGACAACTAAAACAAATTTTCCTCTTGATCTAAGATAGGATAAAATAGTTTCGTACAAATAAGTTTTACCGGTACCACCATAACCATAAATAAAAAATAATCCTCCATCATTGTTATCAACAACATCAACAACATTATCATAAATTTTATGTTGTTCAATATTTAGGGATTGTAATAATTATTCATGTTTTTATTTTAATTCTTCAATATTATAATTTAATTCTTTAATTGATAATCTATTATTAATATCACTATCTATATAATTGTCAGGTTGAGGCAAATTGAAATTCGATAGTGAAGAATAATTTTTATTAAATATTTTCTCTAATTCTAATAAAACTCTATTTCTTAAATATAGCTCTGAAATAGATACGTGCGAGATTTCTAATGTGTTAGTTAACTCATGTGCTATATCATCAATAAACTTTTTCTAAAACAATTCAAAAAGTTTTCTAGGATCACCAATCTTACAAAAAAGAATAAGAACGGTAAATAAATGGCATAATTCAAAAGAAGTTGCATGCAAAGTTTCTTCTTCTAAAGCGTTAATCCATTCCATGTCATTACCCAATAAACCATAAGCATCACATATAGATTGAAATATAGGGTGTAAAACTCCAGATACCATTCTAATATCCTCATATGTTTTAGGACCTTTAACAATATTTAAAAGCATTTTTAAATAATATAATTTACCAGAACTTGGATGTATATATGCTATTCTACCAATACAGTGTCCTTGCTTTCGTCTAGTCCATATTCTATTTTGAGATTGCCAAACCCATTTCGCAGGAAATTCAACATAAGTTAAAGTTCTAGCATCTTCCTACAATGCATTTGTGTTCATCCATTCAGTAAACATAGTGCATGTATATGTGAAGTTGTTAACAATAGAACTTAAATTTTCTGATGGACGAAATAGAATTTGATTCATATCTTTTAAATGAACAATTAATTTCTTAACAGTCGGTTCTCTATGGTATATGAGAAATTCAAATAAACGCCAAGCCGCTTCACACTGTGAAATATAACGACAATTTAAATATTCTTTAATTTCGTCAATGATATCATTTTGACTATTAGTAATTTCTATCATGTCTCTTCCATAATTATGAATCATTGCTCGAATTCTGTCAATTCCTTTACTTATATATTTAAATAAATATTTAGCCATAGTTGTTCGACAACAATATTCAACATAAATATGAGCTTCGTATTTATAAATTAGTTATTTATTATGGGGTACGACAAATCGATTATCTAATTTTTCATTATTTTTTAACACATACCTACCATCATTTTGGCATCTATATAGAGCAAAACCATTAGAATCAATAAAGGTTTCTGATTGATATTTCTTTGGAAAAAATTTTGAGCATTTAATATTTTTCATACATGGAGAAGATCTATTAAGAGAACCACATAAACCATGAATCATAAATTTTGAAACCAAATTGTATGTTTCAGGATCATTTTCTAAGCATGGAAGTTCATCGAATATTATAGAATCGATATCTGATGGAGTTCTTGGCTTGTAATTTTCATCTAACCATACCAAACAATGAACATGTGGTAATCCTCTCTTTTGAAATTCTATTATGTATAGCAGTGCAATTGTCTTTCCAAGGTTTTTTTTTTAATATCATCAATCAAATGTGTTAATTTGACTTTAAAAACACAACTAATAATATTTGGTCTATCATCCAGTCTTTGACCATGAATATAATCTAGCATACGTTTGATCTCTGGCCAAAATGGATTACATGTAAATGTTATAAATAAACCAGGATGACCATAAAATTTACATATAGCCATGACATCATAATAATATTCAATCATATATCGTGGACTACCTGTATAGCTAGAAGGCAATATATTAATAGACTTTCCAATGTCATTTGAATTATAAACACCTTTATGAATGTCATTCTTTATATCAATAAATATTTCAGATCTTAATTATTTTTTATTACGCCTAATAAAATCTAAGCGTTCTTCCTCAACGCACGAAAAAGCATCAATGATATATTATTGGAATAAACGTCCACCTCTCAAAAGGGTAGTTCCTTTTAATAGTCTATATTGAAGTCTATATGCATAGTATTCTCGTATAGTAACATATTTTCTTATTAGAAGTTTTTAAGCGCTAACTCTTACATATTCAATATCAATTTTATAACCATTTTCTCCATAAGGAAATAAAATAGGATATTGCATTGCCATAAGACTCGGATGTAAAATACTAATTTGCTTTAATTATCCAAATTTATATTCAACAATAATATCTCGATTTTTGTCATACATCCCAAAATCTCCAACAATTAAACCAGGTATTTCTATTGATGAAGGGTGTGAATACTGTAAATTATCATTAGTTCTTTTACCTAAAAGTCTTAATTTAATAGGGAAGAAATCATTTTCTCTAAATCTATCTCTAACCATCCTGAATGTTATTGCAAGGACATTAACATCATCAAACATTTTAATGAAACCATCAATAATTAATGTATTTATATTCTTTGAGGATTCATCATCCAAAAAGGAAACTCGATTGTTTATTTCATTTTCTGTATCATATATATATAATTGTGCAAATTTAGGCTTTTCACCATTAATAGGTAGTAAAGAACCAATCATGTGATGATTTTGACCACATATTCTAAAAATATAAGATCCTGATTTTTTATTAATTTCATGATCTATTTTTCCACCCATAGATGAAAAGGCAAACATAGAATTGTTTAATCTTATACTTTTTTAAAAATTTAGTGGATAAAGGGCTCCCATTATTTGTTAGCAATTCATTTAGAAAATGTGGGGTAGGTTGTAAAAGCGACAACTTTATTCTTCCTTTTTTACAACAAAGTGTGTAAATTTTTTGCCTATTGTTCGAAGAATTTTTAACACATTCTGTAGCCCAACATAAAGCCCCACAGTACATACATTATTGTCAGACGTTTTGATTTCGAATTTTTGCAAATAACCACCTAAAGGGAAAAATACCATAATTAACCAAAAGAAAATAATTTGTTAATGAAAGGATAGACAAAGAAGGCGAAAAAAAAAAGCTTAAGACATATATTACTTGTCAAAAGATTATTACTTATAAAAGACATTTTGGAATCCATAATTTGTGATCTCCAACTAGAAACTGTAGTAAGAATTCGTCTTCTTTTATTAGACAAATGAAAATCTTGTAGTTGTTCATGATGACCTAATTTTAAAATAGAAAAAAATGTTATATGGTGGATTGAAATAAAAATAACATTGTCAAGTTTATAAAAAAAAACAATTGTATATATACTTGTAATGGGAACGTCAATTAAATTGCATTCATCGTAGGTGGGTAATAGGCGTTCATCTAAAATGGGTGTTAAATATTAATTTTATGAACGTTACTTGTATTCGAAGGAGTAGCTGATTCCAAAATGAAGATAAAAACATATTGTAAGAGTTATTTCCCCTTATACAATAGCAAATATTGAAATAAACACTATGTTACCTCCCTCATCTTCTATAATTTCTATGCCAACATCAAACAGTTGCTCGTTATTTAAGCAAAATCGATTTAAGTCTTCCATATAGAAAGTGACTGATGAAATGTAAGAGAAAAACATATATTCAAAAAATAAATCAAAAGCACCATTTTAAAAAAACTGTAATAACAATACGAACCAAAAAATAATACAAAATAATCAACCACGTAAATAAAGCAGTGAAGAAATTCACTGATAAATTGTAAGAAGAAAACATATATTAAAAAATAAATCAAAAGCACTGCTTTTTGAAAACTGTAATAACAATAAGTACTGATAAAATAATACCAGATAATCAAGCATGTAAATAAAGTAGTGAAATTGCGCTATTTATTTGACAGTCAATGACTTGCAAGTTTTTAAAAAAAAAAAAATTAAAGAGGCAATAAATATATATATTTTTAAAAAGCAATAAGAGGAAAATAATAAAAAAATGTGTTCATAAAATCGAAGATAAATAGAATAAATTATGATGCAATTTTTTTTTAAAAAAAAGAATGCAATATATGTACATGATTGAAATTTCAAAGTAAATATTTCAATAAGCATAGGCCAAAAAAAAAGTTCAAATTTG
This sequence comes from Mallotus repandus, assembly GCA_949671775.1. Taxonomy (NCBI): domain Eukaryota; kingdom Viridiplantae; phylum Streptophyta; class Magnoliopsida; order Malpighiales; family Euphorbiaceae; genus Mallotus; species Mallotus repandus. Next base: position 8,285 of record CATIWM010552885.1, read on the forward strand.
AATTATTAATATCACAAAAAAAAAGCTTGCCTAATATCACATTCAATCCAGGTTTGCCAATTTTTATTCAAAATTACTGGTTATCTAATAAATAGGCAATCTGAATAAACTAAAATGAAATGCTTGCCTAATAATCACATTTAATCCTTTATTTTATTTTTTTCAGGATAGCCATTTTTTTCAAATGTAAAAAAAAAAAAAGAAGGAATGCAACATATGTACATTATTGAAATTTCAAATTAAATATTTCAATAAGCATAGCAAAAAAAAATGTTAAAATTTGAATTATTAATATCACAAAAAAAAACTTGCCTAATACCACATTTAATCCAGGTTAGCCAATTTTTTTTTCATTTGTTATTCAAAATTACTGGTCATCTAATAAATAGGCTATCTGAGTAAACTAAAATGAAATACTTGCCTAATAATTACATTTAATGCTTTATTTTTTTTTTCAGGATAGCCAATTTTTTCTGGTTATCAAATAAATAAGTAAACTGAATAAACTGGGGGGAGGGGGGGAGGCGAATGACTTTTGATAATAGCTAATTTAATCCTTTATTTATTTATTTATTTATTTTCAGGATAGCCAATTTTTTTCAGATGTTATTCAAAATTACTGGCTATCAAATAAATAAGTAAACTGCATAAACTAACAATAAAAATGCTAGGGGAGGGAGGAAAGCAAAGAACTATTGATAATAACTAACATAGAAACTGCATTATATATAAAGCTTGTACATCAACAATAAAAATACAATAATAAAAAAACAACTGGCCGAGTACATGACTGAATAGATACAAATATCCACATTTTTTATATTTATAGCCAGCCAACAGGCACAAAAAAAAAAAAACAAAACACTTCTATTCATAGCCAGCCAACAGTCATACAAAAAAACAAAAAACTTTAGTCTTCAGTAGGTAACATGGAGCAGCTCAAGCAGATGATTAACACTAGCAATAGCAGTCTTCATGCTTCTTAATGTTTTGGCAAGTTTACTACATTTTCTCAGAAGGGTCACGCACTGCCCAGAAAGATCATTATAGGCAGCACGAAGAGCATCAATATCTGCATTCTCAGGGGCAGCATTCATTTTCAACAAAGTTAACTCCCTATGGTTGTAATCAACAACATCCAAATCATAAACTGACTTTAGGTGGTCAATTGCAGCTATGCTTGCTTTATTCTTACCATTTTCCATGGACTATGAACTAATTCCGAGCATATGAGTTATATACCTATTTCCATTATCTGTTAATGAATGCATCACCAACCTACATGGAAACTTTTAGGTGCAAATTATTTTTAATAAGTTTATTAGTATGGTGCAAATTATTGAGAGAATTAGTTAGAAATCATTTTGTGTGGTAATAAATATGTGTGGTTACGAATTTTTTAGTTTTTTATTTGTGTGGTTTGTATTAAGTCCTCATTACTATAAATACCCCCTAAGTCTTGTAATGTGAGCATAGGTGAAGAAGAAGAAAATAAAAAAGTAAAACTTCTTTAGAGAATTTGCCTATATATATATATATATATATATATATATATATATATATATAATTAAGGCATAGGCCTTAAATAGTCTTAAGTGGTGTAAGTAATATTGAGAGTTGTAAGTGTAATCTTTCTGTGAGATATAATATTTGAATGTGTGATTTTTTTTTTTGTGGTCTTAATAATATTTTTATTATATGCCCAAGTGTGTTGTGTTCAACAAGTGGGAGTTGGACCGTCTGGAACCGCTCAAATTGTAGGATTTCTAGAGATTATGAGTATGCTCTGTGGATGCAGCGTTGATTGATCTTCCACATCATAAAAGACATCTAGAAATTATTTGTGAGGCTAGTTTGATTTCTAGGAATTATGAATATGCTCTGTGGTTGCAGCTTTGACTGATCTTCCACATCAGAAAGGGATTCTAGAAATTGTGAGTGAATAAGCTTCTGTGTGTCGTGAGTAGTCTATGGCTCTGCAAGTTTATTGACAAAACTTGTTTGGTATTACTAAGGTGCTGCCAACACAATGGGTGATCTTCAAGTCGTTGGAGGAATCAAGAAGCTCAACAATCAAAATTACAACACATGGGTGATGTGTATGTTGTCCTACTTGCAAGGACAAGATCTTTGGGAGGTCGTCGGCAGTAGTGAAGCTGCACAACTGGCAGAAGACGGAAATGGCATCTTACACAAATGGAAGATTAAGGCGGGAAAGGCAATGTTTGCCTTGAAGACCACAGTTGAAGAAGAAATATTATAGCACATTCGGGATGTTGAAACACCGAAGGTAGCATAGGATACGTTGGCCATACTCTTTTCAAAGAAGAATGACTCAAGACTACAACTTCTTGAAAATGAGCTACTCTTATTGCACAACGTGATATGACAATTGCATAGTACTTTCACAAGGTGAAATCTTTGTGCCGTGAGATTTTTTAACTTGATCCAGAAGCTAAAATTGCAGAACCCAAGATGAGGAGAATTATCATTTATGGTTTAAGGCCTGAATTTAGAGGCTTTGTTGCTGCTATACAAGGATGGCCTACTCAACCATTGCTTGTTGAATTTGAAAATTTACTTACTGGTCAAGAAGCTATGGCTAAGCAAATAGGTAGTGTCTCACTAAAAGGTGAAGATGAAGCGCTCTTTAGCGGCAAAGGCAAAGAAAAAACCAAGTATAATATTGGTAATGGATCAAGTTGAGATGAAGATAGACGAAGAATTCATCAGGGGAGCTCACAAACAGGGGGAACTCAAAAGAAGGACAATAGGAGCAGCCAGTTTAAGAAGAAGAAGAAGTTTGATGGTGACCGTTACAACTGCGGTAAAAGGGGTCTTATGGCCAAAGACTGCTGGTCAAAGAAAAAAACTGCTGAGAGCAATGTAGCAACTTCCAAGAAGATGAGTGAAAGTGATGATGAATGGGACGTTGAAGCTTCATTTGCCATGGAAGAAGAAGAATTGGTGCTCACAGCAATAACGGCCGAACAGATTGATTATGAGAAAGATTGGATCGTTGACTCTGGATGTTCGAATCACATGACTGGTGATCAAGAAAAATTGTGAGATGTGGCCGAGTACAAGGGAAGCCGTGTGGTGGTAACTGCTAATAACTCAAGGTTGCCAATAGTTCATATTGGCAAGACAACAATCACACCCCGTTATAGTTATAATAAGGTGTTGTTTCAAGATGTTTATCACGTATCGGGTATTAAGAAAAATCTACTATCGGTGGCACAAATGACATCATTAGGCCAATTTATTTTGTTCAGTCCAGATGATGTCAAAGTGTATCAAGACATCAAAATCACTGGTACGCCAATAATGGAAGGACGCAGATTAGAGTCTGTTTGTGTAATGTCAGCAGAATTGGCTTATGTAGACAAGACTTGGAGGAATGAGACGGCAGACCTGTGGCATGCAAGACTTGGGCATGTCGGGTATCACAAGCTTAAAATGATAATGAAGAAGTCAATGCTCAAAGGTCTTCCTCATCTTGAAGTTCGTGAGGACACAGTTTGCGTGGGCTGTCAATTTGGTAAACCACATCAATTACCGTATGAGGAGTCAAACTTTAGAGCAAAGGAGCCATTAGAGCTTACACACTCGGATGTGTTTGGACCTGTCAAGCAACCGTCTATCAGCGGGATGAGGTATATGGTCATATTTATCGACTTCTCTAGATATGTTTGGATTTTCTTCATGAAAGAAAAATATGAGACATTCACAAAATTTCAAGAATTTAAAGAAATGGTTGAAGGAGAAGTCGACAGGAAAATTCAATGTCTGCACACTGATAATGGTGGGGAATATTCATCAGATAAGTTCTCTCAGTATTTGAAGAAGTTTCAGATTCATCATCAGTTCACTTGTGCAAACACACCACAACAAAATAGTGTTGCTAAGAGGAAGAACCAACATCTTACGGAGACATGTCAGAGTTTATTGCATGCACAAAATGTACCTAGTAGATTTTGAGCTGAGTGTATGAAGACAACAGCCCATGTCATCAATAGGCTTCCGCAACCAAGATTGGGATTTACTTCACCCTTTGAAAAATTACGGGGTGTCAAGCTTGCAGTTGGTCACTTTCAAGTATTTGGTTGTGTTTGCTACGTGTCTATGCCAAGTCATTTACGTAGCAAATTCGTTAAAAAGGCGATCTGGTGTATCTTTGTAGGATATGACAACTATAGAAAAGGGTGGAAGTGTTGTAATCCTACTTCTAGACGATGTTACACATCGCAGGACATGGTGTTTGATGAAGCTTCCTCATGGTGGTCTCCGCAGAAAGATTTGTTACCAAATTCCAACGAGATGGAAGATCAACTTTAAAAGAAAATAGAGGAGCAAATTGTTGAAGTGCGACAAAATCCTGCTATTGGTGAGGATATAGATGATGAAAATAATGAAGATAATGGGCTGAGGAGTCCTTGGCGAACTGGTGTTTACCAAAGATTAGAAGAAGAGGTCTAACCAAGTCAAGAAGGTGTGACAAGTCCACAACCACAACTCAAAAGGTCAACCAGGATACGAAAGCCAAACCTTAAGTATGCTAACGTAGCTATAGTAGATGAGAGTCCAAAAGAACCGATGACTTATGAAGAAGCATCGCAAGACTCTAAGTGGGTAAAAGCAATGAAATAAGAGATTATTACATTAAAAGATAATCAAACTTGGAATCTGGCGCCAAAGCCAAGAGATGTGAAGCCTATTTCTTGTAAATGGGTGTACAAGGTCAAAACTCATCCTGATAGATCAGTTGAGAGATACAAAGCTCGGTTGGTGGCTCAAGGGTTCTCTCAACAGTACGGACTAGACTATAATGAGACGTTTAGTCCAATGACAAAGATAGCAACCGTACAAATTCTTCTAGCACTTACAGCCAGTAAAGACTGAAAATTATGGCAGATGGATGTGGAAAATGCATTCTTACATGAAGAATTGGATAGAGAGATCTACATGAATCAACCAGGGGGGTTCAAGAGTGTAGTTCATCTTGAATATCTATGCAAGTTGAAAAAGGCTATCTATGGACTAAAGCAACCGCAGAGAGCATGGTACGGTAAAATTGATGAATTTTTTATACAATGTGGCTATGTTGTAGCTCATGCAGATTCTAGCTTATTTGTGAAAGCTAGAGAAGGGAAATTGGCAATAGTGCTGGTGTACGTGGATGACTTGATTATCACAGGAGATGATGAGTTAGAAATTCATCGAACAAAAGAAAATTTATTAGTATGCTTCCAGATGAAGGAACTTGGAGAGCTCAAGCATTTTCTTAGACTAGAGGTCAACTGTACAACAGAAGGATTATTTCTTTATCAATAGAAATACGCAAGAGACCTACTAGAGAAATTTGGGATGCTTGAATGGAAGCCCATCTCAACACCAATGGAAGCAAATATCAAGCTTTGTGCACATGAAGGCAAAGACCTGGAGGACGGGACGATTATCAACAACTTGTAGGGAGTGTCATTTATCTTACTTAGACTCGACCTGACATTTCTTTTGCAGTTGGTGTGGTAAGTCAGTACATGCAAAATCCAAAAAAGTCCCACTTAGAAGTTGTTCGTAGAATTCTGAGATATATCAAAAGTACAATGGACTATGGTCTTTTGTACAAGAAAGGTGAAGATTACAAACTAATCGAGCACTGTGATGCTGATATGCGGGAGATCATGACACGCGTCGATCGACAACTAGCTATGCCTTCAAATTAGGTTTTGGAGTGATTTCCTGGTGTAACAAAAGGCAACCAACGGTGTCTCTATCAACAACAGAAGCAGAGTATAGAGTGGCGGCGATGGCAGCTCAGGAAAGCTCATGGTTTGATTATGCAATACCATTTTATTGTGATAATCAATCAGCTATACGTTTAGCAGAAAATCTAAAATTCCACGAAAGAAATAAGCACGTGGAAGTACACTACCACTTTATCAGAGAGAAAGTCCTTCAAGAAGAAGTTGAAATGAAATATGTCAAGACAGATGAACAAATTGCATATTTGTTTACTAAAGGATTGAGTGCCAACAAGTTCGAAAACTTTTGTCATCAACTTGTTATGGTTCGAAGAGTTAGAGCTGGTGTTAAGGAGGAGTGTTAATGAATGCAACACCAACCTACATGGAAACTTTTAGGTGCAAATTATTTTTAAAAAGTGGATTAGTATGGTGCAAATTATTGAGAGAATTAGTTAGAAACCATTTTGTGTGGTGATAAAAATAGCATATATATGTGGTTATGAATTTTTTAGTTTTTTATTTGTGAGGTTTGTATTAAGTCATCATTACTATAAATACCCCCTAAGTCTTGTAATGTGAGCATAGACAAAGAAGAAGAAAATAAAGAAGTAAAGCTTCTTTAGAGAATTTGCCTATATATATATATAAAAAATTAATTAAGGTACAGACCTTAAATAATCTTGAGTGGTGTAAGTAATATTGAGAGTTGTAAGTGTAATCTTTTTGTGAGATATAATATTTGAGTGTGCAATTTTATTTTTTTTTGTGGTCTTAATAATATTTTTATTATATGTCCAAGTGTGTTGTGTTCAACATTATCCTCATAAGGAAAATAAACAATGCAAGTATATATTGACCCTTCATTATGTTGCTCATCATAAGTGGCTGAAGGAAGTCCAGGTTGTTGTAATATTGATTCAAGAATAGGTGAGATAGGAATGTTAATAACAACCATTTTCTATTGTGAAAAAAATTGATAAGAAACAAAAATTTTAGCTAATCAAATTATATAACTTTAGAGCTTCACATTAGGTTAAACAAAGGCAGTAACAAATAACAACAACATCAAAATAAACATATTAAATTGTAAAGGTAGCATAATTAAATAGCATACAGAGCAGCAAATCTGAAACTATCTTTAAATAACATCAAAATAATAAATGGAAAATGTCAGCCCAAATCAGCAAACAGCACAAATGGGCTTTTTTTTCATTGCTTTACGGTTCCTTTTTTTTTTCCTTTTGAAAAAAATAAGAGTTAAGTGTCAAAACATACCAGTTTTTTAAAAAGAGATAGAAAATCTTATTTTTATCCCTTTTCTTGCGTCTAAATGAGAAAAGAAGAAGAAATATTACTCCAAATTCTAGCATACAAATAACAGTTGCAAAATTTATAAGGAAAAAATGAAATTAAAAGCGAAGGAAAGTAGGAGAAGATAAAAGGGAAATCCATAAGGCTGGAAACTGATCTGACACTATTTATTAAAAATAGCTTAGATTTTTGGCCCGTAATTTTTAAAGTCATTCAAAAAACAGAAACAGTACAATTTTGCAAGCAACAAAACAGAATTAAATATAGAACAAATCTTTTTAAGTGATATTTTTTTTATATCCAATAGTAAGAATAGCAAAATAACATGTTACTATAAAGCTGTTCTTATTTTATTAATTTATTTAAGGAGCAACATAAATAACAACTTATATTATTTATTGTCATTCCAAAATGATCAGCAAAGATTGATCTATTCAAAACAAATACAAAGTAGAGGGAAAAAAATCACATGCAAAGATGAAATTAAAACTTAGAAGAACAAATCTCTAAAAGTGTTGATCATAAATATATTTAATACCAACACAAAACAGGGAAAATTAGTAAGGAAATTGTAAAGGATAGCAATTTAAAACCATGCAATGTTTTAAATGCAAAATATTAAAGAAGGAGAACATTTAACGTATTCAATAATTAACCAGTTAATTGCAGAAAATAGAGAGGAAGACAGAGGCAGCTGATTACATTAATAGCAATTAATCCATATATTTATAGCCTAATATAAGAGTGGGAATCAAAGTACAAATCTAGCATTAAATGCAACATCCAATGCAGTGTTTAAAGTAAAATATATTGTTTTACTTAATTTTATAAAAGTAATGATTACAAATAATTAATATGGATAGTGCAATATCTTTAAATAAAAGATATCATTATTTTTTTTAATGGGAAAAAATATCATGTGGCAGTTAATCTGTCAAAAAATAATAAACAAAATAATAATATGTCATACTGTCGTTGGAAATAAATAGAGGCTAAGGGGAAAGAATATGTACAAATGTCACAAAATATTCAGGTCTGACAAACCTGCAAAATCCTAGATATTGAATGTCCAATCTAAAGATCCACTAAAACTAATAAAACTAAATATCATTCAAACAATCAATGTCATAATTCCAAAATAATGACTATTTGTAGTTCATATGGAATAATTTTTTCTAGTACTATTAAAAGAATTAACATTATTACAACACTTAATGAAAAACTTTTAAACAACCACAATCTTTTAAAAAAAAAACCAATTTTTTGAAATAACAAAAATTACAGATTTAAAGATAATGCAAGATTTAACACTAAAATAAAATAGAGAGAAAAAATATTTGGGAAAATAATCAATAAATTATCAATGAACCAAAAAGAAGGAAAAACAAAACATTATCAAAACATATTAAGATTTAAATCATAGCATAACATTTCAGAGCACACAAACATAAAAAAAAAAAAAAAAAAAAATCATGCATGTCAATCAGTTGATGCAGGAGTTTCTTACTAACTTACCTATAAAAAGAACATCTTCAATCCACGAAACGAAGTTGAATGCTAGGCCTTCTAGAAATCCTGAGTAACTCTCTAGGATTGCTTGTCCCACATTGTGCAATTAAACATCTTGCCATTAAGTCTCTACAGCGAAAACTTAGGTTCATCACTGTTGCACGTTAAGGAATGTGTTCCTTTCAAACTTACCCTATTGTAATGAATCTTGCATGTGTCCAAAGATGTCTATGAAAGTTCAGAGTACCTGTAAGCTTTCTACTAAAACATGATTTTTATCAGTCCGATCAACATCAGACATGAATTCTTTTACCAATCCCCATGATGATTTTGAGTTGCTCAGGCAAGCTTTACGTCTCCATGTATACATTGAAGCTTCTACTCGGTCTGTAAGCTTGAGTGCTTCATGTGATGCTAAATTTAGACAGTTAAGGACGTGGTCTGGGGAGAATTTGTCTGTTGTACCCATGTAGCGGTAAATTGTATCCCCAAGACTTACTTTTCCTCTCTGAATACATCAATATATTTACAAAATCAAGAGATTCAGAAACTCTGGACCTTAAAATGTCAAGGTACAAATGAGTTCGATTACCAATGAGTGCTTACCTTTGGAAGAGAAGCTATGTATGTGTCTGGAATATCCATCTCAGCAAGAATGCTACAATTAATGGTCATAACAGCTTTATGAATTTGATTAGCACAATCACGTTTGTACCTCAAGAGCTTCCTTGACTTCTCAAAATGACCACCTGGCAGAGCATGTAACATCCATGCCCTTGATTATAAGTCAAGTGTTGCATATAGTTACACTAGTGCATTAGATTGAGCTATGACCCGTACTCGATTAAGGAGCAAGAATTTTTGAATTTTGATAACACTTAAAATGAGTGAAATTATGAAAATAAAAGGGATTAGGAATAAAAATGAAGTGAAGAGTGATAATTAAAGAGTTGAGAATGATATGGACTCAATTGTAACAAATAATTAGCCTAGAATGAATAATTGAAAGATTATTGGTTAATAGGTAAGGTGAAT
>CATIWM010552936.1:0-12711 GCA_949671775.1 Mallotus repandus
CTCTTTATTAGACATGCATCATGGCCTTTGTATCATGCATTGTCTCACCTGCTTGGGGCATCAAGGGTCCCCTCACCCACCTCTTTTTTTATTTATTTATTTTAGTTGTTTAAATACAAAAGATCAAATGTGTTTGTTATATATTGCTACTTAGCTTTTATTTTTTTTTATTAATTGAGCCTTTTATAGAATTTAAAATTATTGATTATATAAATATTCAATAACTTAGAATCAAAATTCGATCATAAATAATTTTGCTTTTACAAAATTATTATAATATTTATATTATTCTTTTAATGATAAAATTGTTTTTAAATATGTTTGCACATTAATAAAACCAAAACTCTCGCTACAACTTTAAAGACACATTTTCTATATTAATTTAATGTATTAATGAAATTATTTTATAATATTCCACATGTGAAATTATTTTACTATAGGGTAGCCTGTGATTTTTAGAGTTGGATACACTATACATAAAATAGTACTTTATGATTTTTTTTGCACTTAAGTGATATGTGGTACACAATCATTAACACTTTAATAATAAATTAGTGATGTCATTAAGTAATGCTACATAGCAGATGACGTGGCATCACATCATATGTTGCGTCATCTCTTCCCCTTGCACACATTATCTGCCGCGTGGTACTACATCATTTGTCACGTAGGATTACTTAACGGTGTTATAAAATTTGTTACTAAAATGCTAACGGCGAGGTACCATAGATCACCTAAGTGTAAAAAATAAAAATCGCGGACCTACCGTACTAAAAGCACTAAGCCACAAGGTAATTTCTTGTACCTTTCCCTTTATAATATTATTGAAAGAAGTAAAATACAAAAATTTACTCTTTAATTATATATTTCTAACATTTTTTTTGGAGATGGGAAATTTCAACAAGTATGAAAAAAATAATTAGGATTATATATATAGAAAAAATTTTGCTGTTTTTTATTGTTATTTAAACCTATAAAAGAGCTATCCCTTAGGCAAATATGATTAGATATTAGATTTTTATTTGTGTAATACTATGATATAATACAGGCTAGTGAGTACATGCAATGAGTCTTCTTTTAAAAAAAAAATAGAGGCTTGTGGTAGCCCATGGGCCATTCTCAACCATGATATCTTTTAGGTCTGCCCAATCAATGTTGCATATTGGCATTGCATCTTCTATGCTTACTCAACTTTTTTGGTATCCTCTAATGGAAGCCCGTGGTTGGTTTGTGAAGTGGTGAAGAGAACATGTTATCTTGAAATAAAGAAAAGTTGTTATCTGGCAACAACGATCCACATTAGTTGGCAGGAGCACTGGGATTAGTTGGTTAGAAAAATTGTACCATCTTAATAATCTTGCCCATATCAAATCGAATTAATCAAATTCACCAGAGACATAAAGATTTTGGAAGACAATTCCTCCTACTGAACTTCACTTATAACCCACACCTTGTTTTTCAGTGAAAACTAGATAAATCGATTGAATCTACATCTGGATTCATCTCCTAATTCTATTGGTTGAAGTTGTGCACAATTCCATCTCTTACACACAAGGCCATGTATCATGTATGTGGTTTAAACACAGGCAAATGTTTGCGCACAACAGAGCTAAGATTCCATGACATCCTCTATGGTCTATAAAAAAAGAAAAAAAAAATCTAATATCTGATGAGATGACCATTCATATAATTTACCTTAAAAATATACAAACCCACATAAAATTTAAGTTTAATTATCACCATTTGAAAGCAAACAAAATCTTAAACAAAACTAGAAAAACAAAGGGGAGTTAAGTTTCGACCTATGTTCATAACACACTAAAAGCTACCTTTAAAGTCAAGTCTATCAAGCAATAATTAATCAGCTAAGCAAAATGTTGTTCCAGTAACTGAACTGATAAAAAACTAGCAAAATGTTGTTCCAGTAACTGAACTGATAAAAAACTAACTCCATAAATAGTAAGATAGATCGCCATTGCCACAGCTGCCATTGCCATTGGAAGGTTGAGGATTCTGATTGTTGGGAGATACTTGAGAACTTTGATGGTTGGTAGGAGGTTGAGAAGTGCTTGAACTGGGTTCATCAGCTTGCACATGCTGTCGCAATTCTGTGTTCGCTCTATCCACATTACATTGTTGAAGTGAAGGTGCTGTTTCACTAGATAGCATAGCAGCCGCCACCATGCTAGCTTCATCCACATAACATTGTTGAAGTAAAGGATCAGGTAGTTCAATTCGCAAAGGATTTGTAGCAGGCCCCTTAATGCTAGCTCCAACCCCATAAGGTTGTTGAAGTGAAGAATCCGTGGGTTCATCAGAGAGCAAATTATTTAAAGCAGCAGTCGACGGATCCGTGCTAACTCCATCTCCATAACATTGCTGAAGAGAAAGATAAGTTGGTTCACTATATAGCAAAGGATTTGCAGCAGGCCACCTGTTTCTAGCTCCATCCCCATAACAATGTTGACGCGATGAAGAAGCTGAATCACTAGATATCGAATTATTTGCAGCACCCAACTCCATGTTGCTAGAACCAGACATCGAATGATTTGCAGCAGCCAACTCCATGTTGCTAGCATCAGCACGATAGTTCTGAGCTCCAATGGCAAATCTATGAAGTTCAGACATTTGAAATGGCATGCCATAATCGTAACAGCGTAAGTTAAGGATGTCATGGACCATAAATGGTGAATATGGACGTGGATGATACAGATTATAAAATGGTGGAAGTAAAGGGGAAGGATTATAAACTGGGACTGGGGGACGTAGAGGAGAAAAATTTTGTGTAGTAAAATGATGATTTTGAAGTGGAATAGTTGAATTCTGGGGTTGATTGCTTGGCAGATGATGATTGTAGGGGGTTGGCAGTGCAATGAAATTGCCTTTAGGCACTGAAACTTCATTTGTGCTTGAATTGACTGCTGCAGGCTCTTCTTCATTATTCACTTCTTCTTCATCTTCCTTAATTTCCTCATTTTGCTTTTTCATTAACTTGTTATTGTAAATCTTGCAAAGAACATAATTATCCAACTGCAAAAAAAAGAAAAAAAAGAGAAGAAATTAAAGTGAACAAAATAATAAAGAGGAAACAAAAAGGGGGCAAGATGTTATATGTTTAGAAACATTAAAGTCAAAATTATATATAAACTAAGATGTTAAAATTAAACACACTTATAATTGTTCGAATTCAAAACACATATCGACTACAAGTACTCATACTATGAAAATTCACTATCTATATCAGAATTATTTTTATTCTTTAGTAATTTATTATATTTTCACTCAAATCATTTATTTTAAAAAAAATTACCTAATATATAATATTGCACCTAATATGTATTGTTCTAAATCGATATAAAAAAAGATGCATGCTATGATACAAATAAAATCTTGAAAAATTAAGAAGAAAGCACAGGAAAGTAATTGCACTATTGGTACCTTTCTTGGTTGGTTGTCAAGCTCAATTGAATATTCATGCATTTTCCAATGAGTTTTAATTTCATTAGGCTTCTTGCCTAAGACATAATCCAAAGACTTTTTAGAGCCGGTACGGTTATCACTAAGTGGCATCTTTCTATCAGTTCCAGTAGGCCTCCAATGTCCCTCCCCTGCTCTTCTACATGGTCTGCTTCCATTTGGGTACTTCCGGGTCCTGTGAGTGAAGTAATACCTCTCACTTTCTTTTTCTCGATTACAAGGTCCTGATACATAAGTCAATTATATATAATTAACAAAAAAAACTAACATTATCATCAGTTGAACAATAATAATGCAATATATATTTGATGAAGATACCCGATAAACACAAACTTGCATGCAATAATGAATTATCTTGGTTAAAATTGTTAAATATTAGCTAAATCAAAATATTTTAATCAAAAGTTAGAAAATTAAAAAAATATATTTTAAATATTTAAATTTTTTATACTATACGGGATACTTATTTAAGGTGAAGGGCTAATATTTAATTAGGAAGCTTAAAATTAATTAAAAATTGACAAAATATAAGTTTTTATATTGAAGAAGAAACAAAGGTTCAATTATTATGATGAACTAAAGATTAGGTTTAAGAAGATGGGAGAGTTGTTTTTTTCTTTTTTTTCTTTAAACGAATTGAAAAGTTATGGTAATGACTCACGAATTGAAGCTTAGGGTTGAAGATTGCTTCTTTTTTTTCAACCCTAATCTTGATGTGTATGTGAAAACTCATCTTAGAGCCGCTGGCATGACAATTCAATGCTAATTTAATGTTTTTGAAATTTATTTTGACTCATTAATGTGTTAATACTGCTAATAATTGTTAAAATTAAAATATTATTGCAAAAATTAAAAAGTTAAAATTACATTGCAAAAAATGGGAAAGGTTTGAATTTTTTCACCAATAGGCCTAAAAAATAAAAAGACACCTTCCTATACATGTCATCAGCGCCATATTTACGGGGGATTATTGAAGAAAAAAACAAAACGCTTCAATTATTATTGGCTACGTACTATGCAACATGTCCATGAACACTTTGATGCAGGTAACATGCAGAAAATAATGTGTAATTAATTATAAATTTAATTATGGGGTGCAGTAGAGATGTAATACTAACCGAAAATTTCTTGGGGATGATAATTGTAAAGCTGGAGTTCGCGAATAGGGTTAGGAGGTAAGGGCTCCCCCTTGAGCTTCTTAGTCAGGTAGTCGCAGAACAATTCTTTATCAGTTGGAATAAAACGATATCCAACTGGCAATGTTTCTAATGAGAAACCCTTACTGTTACTGCTTTCACCCCTTAAAATCTTTCTGCCATTGTTGGTGTTGCTGTTGGTGTCTTCCTGGTGGTTGTTTTCGTCGCCTTTGTTGTGGTTGTTGTTGTTGGTACTCATGATGATACAAATTAAAAGGGAAAAAAACGAAAAAAGAAAATTGATGTACGTAAAAAAGTAATGAAATTCTTAATGGTGGTGGTAGAATTAGAATGTGGGTAATATTGAAATATGAACAATATATATATATATATATATTCCAGAACTTCTTTATTCCATTAAAACAAGGAAATATACATATTAAAGTTTTATTATTTTTAAAAAGATTAGGATTAGGATTAGGATTAGGATTAGGGTTAGGATTATTGTTTTCCTTTTCAGTTTTGGTTTTTTTTTGTAAACAAAGAAATCATATGACCTAAATATCAGTAAACTGCAGAACAATCTTCCCTTTTTAATAGACGACTACAAAATTCAAACCCTACTCCTCAAAATTTCTTTATAGAAGAGTTACCACTTGAATAATTTCTCTATGGACCAAGAGAGTCAACCATTAATTTTGACATTATTTAATTTGATTGATAATTAAAAAAAAAAGAAAAGAAATTGCTGTCATATTCATCTTTATCATCAAAATTCTAGCATGCATGAGGTTCATGCTTAAGCTATCGAGGTCCAATGGTTCAAGATTGGAAAATTCAGCAGCACACTAATACTGATCTATACTGCAGTAGGAGTTGATGTGCTGAATCCCTGAATCCTGACATTCATGATCAAGATCAAGATCATACAATACATTCTCAATTCCCATCACTCAACAAAATTGTTTCCCATGCACAACTCTTCAAGATTTGACAGGATAACACATTTGTTAAAATAACTTTGAGCTAATTCACATATATCTTTGACACATGATCACGGGTATATATGGTAAATGTTTATAATAAAACTTGAGCTTTCAAACAATATTTGCCTTAGAAAATACAATTATTGTAAGCTTTTTATTTCAAGAATCTTTCACTACTTTAGTTTAAAACGTATTGCAAATATTTGAGAAATTTTGTTATCTTAAAATTAAGGTAAATAAGAATTATTTAATTTTATCACTTTCAAATTAATCCCCCAATTAGATATAAAAATTTTATATCATTTCAATTAAATATATGAGCCAAATTAGTATCTCTATACTCTTTTCAAGTATTTTTTTTCTCCAGGTACTGTTCCTTCGTCTTGTTCTCAGGAACCATAAAATAATTGATCCTATGCTTTTTAATTTTATATATATTTTGTTCTATTGTAAGAATAAGTGTTAGTTTTTCTAAATCTAGAGCCAAATTCCTATTTTATTCTCCTTTTGTGAGAATTTTGCTCTTTTTCAATGTAAAATTTGTGGGTTTGGAAGGAAGATTGTATCTTTGTGCTTGTATTTATGGAGAAGAAGACAATATTTATCTTCAGAAAATTCTTGATTTGGTTTAACTATTATTCAAGATTTTCTTGATAATTTACAAAATGGATTTTACCACACCCATTAGCTTGCTAAGGATGCTGGAGTATTAGTTTGGTTTATTATCCGAAATTCAAGTTCCTCCATATCAAAAGTTAGCTTTTTATTTTTCAAATTCTATATTCTCTTCCTACAACACTAATATACTGGTTTTCTGATGTTTTCTTCTACTCTTTTATAATGTATTTTGTAAGAGTAAGATTTTTTAATATAATTTGTATTTATTGTAAAAATTTTGCTTGCTTCTTTATATCTTGCTCAGTTTAATGATATTTTTCAATTGGTAAAAAAAATAATAAATCATTTTTGTTACCCTATGATTTGTCTAAATTGAATCAACTTTCTTGCAATTTTAAACTTTGCATGATAAGCTTTAATTAGAATAGAATTAAACTGAATATCATTACAAGAATTGTTTCATTTTCATCAAAATTTTAAAACTTTTACCCAAATTTTTATCTATATTCAGAGTATTCCATTCAGTGGTGGAATGTGTAGCTCATAATCTAAGTATTTTATAGTTAACCGATAAAAATAAAATACGTATTTTTATGTCACACATCAAACCGTTAAACGAATGTTTGAGGATAATACATAAGAACTGCGTATTCCTTCTTCACTCTTGGGCTCGGTTGTCCATTTTTTCACACTTCAACATCTTGGGCCTAGGCTTCATGGGCTTTAAAAACTGGGCCTGTAATCTAACCATCGCTCTCAAAACCTTAATCAATCTATCCTCGATGACCGGCCCGTTCTCTTCCACCGCCCCCAACCACCGCGCCACCGCCTCCAACGTACTCACGCACCCACTGCACGGCTCCTTCCTCAACACCAATTCCGAATCGTAAATGCTCCCTCCTTCAGAACTTTCGTCGAATCCATCCAAGCAAACTCTAGTCGCGAATTTACTTAAATACTCCTCGCTCGCGGCTACCATCTCTTTCGCATGCTTCCACGTCGCATCAAACACGATCAAAACTACAGAAGCAGAGGCATTTCCGTTTTCGGTGCTCTTGAATAATGCATCAGTTGTCCTTTTGAGTTCGGACAGGGTTACAGCAGGTGAGTTAGGTGTAGGAGGGAAGAGGTAGAAAGTGGCAACGGAAGGAGGACGTTGACGTAGGAGGCGGAGGAGGTCAGGAGTGAGGCGTCGGGCGACGAGAGAGGTGGCGTTGAGGAGTGATTTGGTGAGGAGAGGTGCAGTGGAGAGCTTATGGCGAGACTCGTGTGGATGTTGGATTATTACGATTTGTGTAGTTGTAGGAATCGGCGGAGATGGAATGACGTGGCAGAGGCAGACCGCAATCGGACGGTTGCAATTGTTGCAGATGGAACGGCGCCGCCGTAGAGATGCAATCGGCTCTTCTAAATCAAATTCCATTTTTTTCAATCAACAATGGGGGTGCCTGGCCAAGGTGGGAAAATGATACTGGTAGTGGTCAGGTGATGGCTGAGAGGAAACGCATTGTCGTTTTTTATTTGTAGCTTGGAATTAGAAAAACGACGACGTTTTGTTATGTTTTTAAGGCGGTGTAGTATATATTGGACCCATTTTAGAGCTAAAAAGGGCCGAGGAAGATGACGACTGAAAACTTATTGCAAGCAAGCAGCGAAGTGGAGATTTCTCAATTTGATCACACCCCATTTTACTGGTAATTAATGGATGTCTGGGAAATGGGTTTTTCTTTTTTTGGTTAATCGTTAATTTTGTGATAGCTTGATTTAGTTCTTGGTGTGAATATGCTGTTTGCAGCGAGGAGAATGTGTACTTTCTTTGCAAAAAGCTGTGCCAGAATGGGATAGCAGCAGATGCAGAGGGATCTGATCTCTTTGTCGCTTTCATTTCTAATGAAAAGAAACAGGCATGAACATTATTTTGTTAATTATAATTATCATGATGATGCTTTGTAAATTACTAAAATTTTATTCAGTTGGCACCCATTTGAGTTATTTGTTGTTTTACTGTTCTAAAAGCATCAGTAGACATTGGTAGCATGTTATATGTTTCTATGAATGTTCAAGAAATTGGGTGAACTGAAGATTAAATTTCATTGTCGGTTCTTTTCCCAAGCTAATTTAGTGTTAGCATGCTTTAAGAATTTGGTTCCAGTTGTCCAGGTCTTTTACCTTACGATAATTTGTTTATTTGTAGGTTCCTTTGTGGCATCAGAAGGCGAGTAAGAGAGCGGATGGAGTTGTCCTTTGGGATTACCATGTTATTTGCATTCAGGTCAAGATCATATAAACTGCCCTTTTGTAATTGATGGTTTGATAGTTCATATATCTACTTAACTTTTGGATGGGGGTTCTAAAAAATATTTTTCCTATTGAATATACAGAGAAAAAGAGATGGTGACTCGCCTCACTTAGTGTGGGATTTAGATTCAAGTCTTCCCTTTCCTTCTGCTTTGGCTTCATATGTATCTGAAACTGTTCGGCCCCAGTTTCAGCTCTTTTCCGATTATCAGAGGTAATTTCGTCACTTGCGACTAGGCTTATCAGCATGTTGTTGCATAATCGCAAAAAATTTGACAAAATTGTTCTTACAGGAAAGTGGTTATCCTATCAGAAATTAGCTCTGCTTTTCTGGGCCAGAGAGCATGTCATGGAATTTTGGCCTTCTTTTATGTTGCTTGGATTTTTTTTCAGCAAGATCCAGCTAGATTTTTTTTTTTTTCAAATATGAAATCATTTTGTGAAGAATTGCAAATTAAGCATAATTATTTTGTTGGTATCAGGTTCTTTCGGATTGTTCATGTTCCGTTATTCCTCCATCACTTTGCATCTGATAGAAGACATATGAAAGATTCTGCTGGGAACTGGGTTGCACAACCCCCTGATTATGACCCAATAGTAGCTAAAGGCAAGTTCTGTGAAATAACGTACAGAAACCTGTGTCTATTCATTTCAACTTAAGCCAGTCTGTTCATTCATCATTGTGCTTGCTTCCTTTTCTAGATATGTTGTGTGTTTATAGTATGGAAGTTCAGAGTATGATTTATCTGCCTTTTTCTATTTGCCCTTTTCTATTCTTATTGACATATACTAGGAATGGAGAAAAGTACTTTCTACTGCAGCCAATCTAAATTTTGAGAGTTAGTTGAATGGAGATTGTCTATTTCTTTGGCATTTGCTTAGATGCAACTACTTCCGTGGAGAAGCATTTACTCCTGTTTGTCCTCTCAGTTTTTGTCTTCATATGCGTTCTATTTGTTTACTAGTTCAAGATTAATGCTTAGGGCAGCTAATAATAGTAGAATGTGTGTTTGCCCTTGTTTCTGCATGCCCTTGTGCATGAGAGAGTTAGCAGCATTGGTTGTAAATTATTTTGCCAGTTCACTATTTGAGTAAGCTTAGTATGATCCTGAAATTTTCTTTTTTTTTTTTTCAATTTATAAAATCTCTTTGGAAGACCTGACTTTTTTATTTATTAGTGAATATGATGGCTGCACAGTAATTCATTGAAAATTTTTCTTTTTCATGTATTTTGCAGATGGGACCGTCCACAACTTGAATGAATATTTGGATATCCATGCATCTAATGTGCTGAGAAATTTGGAAGTTGATTCAATCAATTTAGTGTTCACTGAAAAGCATGGTGTGGTGATAAGTGAAAGTCAGCCGGAGGAATTCTTTTCTAAAATCTCTTAATCTGAGTGAACTTTCATAAGATAAGGCTTGCATGCCTGTGCATTTACGTTGAATGCAACACCTGAATCCAGTTTTGTGAGAAAAGGGAACTGCTGTATTACTGCATTGTATAGAGTATATGATTCTGCTTTGTTTTATATCTGGCAGAATATAATATGAAATATGGTTTAAACTGGTGTTTGGTTAATGAAATCCTGAGAAGTTTGTATCATTGCACTTCCAGATTTTCTGCAATACCCTGTTTGGTTTAGGCTCTATGGCGTGCTTTCTTTTTTTTTTTCAGAATTACACTGCTCCATCTGATTTCTGCAGCTGGTTTCTGCAGACGTAGCCCTCTTGAGAGAAGAAAATTTGCTACCCTCTTTTTTTACCTCCCTTGTGAGGAGGGATCATTTGCAGTGGTGTTTGGTTAATTTAGAAATGTTAATAAATCTTGCATTAAGTGAATATATTTTTTTCGCATTTTTTAAATGAAAAACTGGAAACAGGGGGGGCAACAATTTGTGGGTTACATATGTGCCTGTGATACCGACTAATGATTACAAAGATATTTTTTTTTGAAAAATAAATCAGTCAAAATTTAATTTTTTGGATACTAATAAAATAATCAAAGTTTTTAAAATTACCAATTAAAGCTTATTTAACCTAATATTGAAAAAAATTAAGTGACAAATTACAAAACAAATCAATAAGAACTTAATCTGATATTGAAAATAATAATAAAATAGCACCATCTTTTCCTCTCTACGCCTTCCTGCTACTGTTCATATTTCTCGTTTGCTCTCTTTAAAAGGCTAATTTTTGGCCATTTTTAGTTGGAAATTGGTCTTTCTTCTTCATTTTTTCCATTACTTTGTATATCTATTACTTATTTTCCTTTTGTAGCTCATCTTTATGATGATTTTGTTCTCCTTCCATGGAGATTTTTTGGCTTGCAAAACTATTTTGGTTCATATGCACCAGTAGGACGTTCCTTTATTTTCTAATCAAATGAGCAGTGGTCGCTTCCTCAGACCGCAAACTGTTTGGAGCGTTCCTCTTTCAGACCACATGGACTTGGTGTTCTTTTCAAAGCATTCCTTTTCCAGTCCAGACAGGATCCTCATCCTGGTTGCTCAATCAGCGGACTGTATGGAGTGCTCCTCTTCCAGGATATTGGTATTTTAATTCTGATGCAGGTTTCAACCCCTCTTCTGGAGAAGCTACTATGACACTTTTGGCTAGTGATCATCTTGGCTATTTGCGTGATGGTTCTTAGATGTCTAGACCTGTGTCTTCCGCTTTAGTGGCAGAAACTTCGGCTATTTTGATGGCAGTTACATGGGTTAAGCACCTTGGTCTTTCTAGTGTTATTTTTAAGTCTGATGCTCCGTTTGTAATTACATCAATCAATGCCACACCTGAGTGTTGTCCATGGAAAATCCAAGCAATCGTTACAGTCATTAAACTCATTGGTAGCACTGAGAGTATCTATTTGTTTTTGCCATGTCTCCCGGTGGGTCGTAAAATGTGCATAGTCTTCGTTGTAATCTCTTTTCGTTAGCTTCTCCACTTGTTGATTTATGTAGAACACTGTAATCATGCTTGCTTTGTTAATGAAATTATCATGTTCAAAAAAAATATTGAAAATAATAATAATAATAATAATTTATGAGAACGAATTTATTAAAATTTACTGAATTTAGTACTAATAAGAGTGACAAAATAATTTTGATATCAAAAAATTTTAAAAAAATAAGGCCTTATTACTTAAAAAAATATGAACTTTACGAGTTTTAATAATTTTAGTATGTTTTTTTAATTTTTAGGTCAATTACAAAAAAATTCACGACCTTTAACGATTTTTGCAATTTCGACGTGTTCTTTTTTTTTTTCAATATCATTTATCAATTTTTAAATTTTTACAATTCAATATACCGGTTGAAAATTCAGTAAAACTTTGCTGACGTGAATATCGGAAAAATTTGAGTCGATCCACTTAATAACCACGTTAAAACATACCGTTTTAACTATTTGTAAAAAATACATGACCTTTGATATTTTTTACAATTTAAACACAACCTATTGATTTTGAAAAATTAATACATATTATTTTTATTTTTATTTAATTTATATTTTTCAATTGATGCATATAAAGTAAATATTTAAGTAATAAAAATTTTAAATTTATTTTTCTAATTAAATAAAATATAAATTTTATTACTTATTTTTATGCAATAAACATTTAATTATACATACAAATTGATATGTATTTAGTTATTTTATATTAAATTATTATTTTATAATATTTAAAATATTAAAATATTTAATTTAATCAAATTGTATTGTATTATTTAAATTGACTTACATATTAAATAAATTTTATAATCAAATTATACATAAAATAATTAATAATATATATGTTTCCATTGAAATCAAATCTTAATTTTTCTTTTATTAATGAATTTATAGTAATTAATTAATCTTTTTAATTTTATTTTTGATTAAAAAATTAATTAAATTAATAAAAAATATAAATTAATTAAATAATATAAAATATTAATTAGAAATTAAAATTATATATCATCAATTGTTTTATGCATAATTTAATTATACAATTTACTTAATATGTAAATCAATTTAAATAATAAAATACAATTTGATTTAATTAATTTTATATCACTTTGAATGTATCAATTAAATGTTCATTACATAATAATAAGCAATAAAATTTATATTTTATTTAAGTAGAAAAATAAATTTTGAACTTTCATTACGTAAATATTTGCTTTACATGTATCAACTAAAAAATATAAATTAAA
>CATIWM010552956.1:0-13468 GCA_949671775.1 Mallotus repandus
GCATTGTGTATGTATAATATAAAGAATGATGTGAATTGCTTGAAGCTGTGTGGTTTGTGTTACATATGTAAAATTTTGAGTTAAAAATTTGACATAATTAATTATGTTATGTGTTAGTCACATGCATACAATGTATGCTTGGCATCCTTAACAGGTGTCACACTGGGTGTATTACACCAAATGGTAAAACTTGTAATAAGGAGACATGTGTCTCATTTTTAATGGTCAAGTATAAATCACTTGATTTATGTGTCATAAATCCTATCTTATTGTGTAATATATCTAGTGTAGACAAGAACGAATATATATATATATATATATATATATATAGGGTAGTGATTTTGCACTCATTTTCCTAATAATTGCACTTCATTTTGCCTTTATTAATAATTTAAATTTCTTCATTACCCTTAATTTCAAATGATTATATAACTTTCACAACAATTATTGTTAACTTAAAAATTATTTAATTATTCATACATAATAAAAATCTAGTAAGTTTAATACAAATAATTTATTTTGATTTAATAGTTTTTATATTAGGGAAAAGTATGGAAAATTACTATGTGGTTTCACGGTTTTAGACTTTTAAGTATGTGATTTTTTTGTGACATTTTTAAGTACGTGTTTGTCACTGTTACATAATTTTCAGTATATCCATCTAATACCGTTCAGTTGGTCCTACCTAGTGCTGATGTGGACACTGTGGTCCAACTCCTCATCCATTCATTGGGCCACATCATCCATTCATTGGCCCACACACTAAGCCAACTCATTAAAAAAATAAACAATTAATTACCTAAACATAAAACATAAAATCACATTTGAAAACCCTAATCTTTTGATAAACAAAAAAAAATCATTATCTTTCAGAGGATGCAACACTTGTTCACAGTGTTGATGTTCATCTGCTTTCCTGGTTGCCGCGACCTTCACTGACATTCAATCGACTGGCGCTGGGATGATTGTGAGGGAGCGATGTTGTTATAGTTACTTAATTTCTATTTTGTTCAGATGTTGAATTTATAGGAATATTGTAGAGATTGGATTTAAGGAAGCTGCATTGTTTTGGTTGAAGCATTTCATTGAGCACTTTAAATGCAATCCTCAAAATTGAATCAATGAATTAAATATAATGTCAACAAATCAATGAACACATTGAAAAAAATCAAAATCAATATAATGTCAACAAATCACCTCAAAACAACAACAACAATGAAACAAATCAAATTCAATAAAATCAAGAAACAGAACACCCACACTGAACTTGTATTTTGGAATTGCTCATTGAACCCATTTTGTTCCAATTTTGGTGACATTTTATCCAATTGACCATGTTGAAGATTGTTGTCAAGAAGCACTTTGAATGCTAATCAATGGAGGACCATTACTACCCAGGTCAAAGTGAGGCTTGCTGACAGATTAACTGTGCATTGGAGTTTCAAGAATTGATGATTTAAATGGAGTTATATGACTTGTCTGCAGAAGAAGGAAAGGAATCATTAGATAAGGGAATCAGTAAATTGCTCGAGTTTGGCTGTTGTTTAGTAGGAAGATCAAACTTCGCCAGGATTTCAACTTGTTCACCATATATATTATCAATCTTGAGCAACAGTTTTCCAGTCTTCGCTTGCTGCTGTTGGCTTTGTGGTAGCATGTTGATTCGATGACTGGGGATAATGCCACCATTCATATTCCAAGACAAATTAGTAGATTGTTGAGCACCATGTAATTCCTTATCAACATGCTTGTCAAACACTTGCCAAGAAAAATACAGCAAACAGAAGAAGCTAACACACATCCTACCAACTGAAACTATAAGACCCAACTGCAGACCCATAATCACCATCCAAAGCTAGCATTGATTCCTTACTAATAAGAGGTGGGTCGCCTTTTGTAGGCTTTGAAAATCCTTCTTTGTCACCGTGACAGGACTACTTGGAGCTTTAATGTCTTCTTCAGATGCTTGAACATCTTTGCGCCTCTGCTCCTTTCAGCTTCGATGCCTGTCGGACGTCTCAGTTGATTGGAGATTGCCGCTCTTTTGAACGGGTAGCCATTTTGGAAGCATCAACAATTGATGAATAAATTAGCCTTTTTTTTTTGGAGTTGGGAATGAATTAGAGTTTTCAAAAGTCATTAAATATGATTTTTTTTTTGAAATAATATGTTTTATGTTTAGGTTTTTGATTTTTTTATATTTTAATTTTTTTTAATGAGTTGGCTTAGTGTGTCGGCCAATGAATAGATGAGGAGTTGGATCACAGTGTCCACATCAGTGCAAGGTAGGATCAACTTAACGGTGTTAGACAGATATACTGAAAATTGTGTAACCACGACAAACACATACTTAAAAGTGTAAAAAAAAAAATCACGTACTTAAAAGTTTAAAATCGTGAAACCACACGGTGATTTTCTATACTTTCCCTTTTATATTATAATCACTCATAATTATTTATTATTTTATTAATTTACCATGATATTTTACTATTTATTCAACTTATATTGTTAAAATTTTATTAAAATAGTTCTATTTATTTTATGATTTAATTAAGCAATATATATTTTTAATGTTTAATTGTTCACTACTTTTAAGTGTTTATACAAATGATATTTATATATTTTTTAAAAAATCAACGGTGAATTTAATTTTAATTTTCTTTATTGAAAATTTTAAATAAAAATGATAGGATACAATTAAAAAATCATTATATGTGTTGAAAAAATTCATATAAAATAAAATAACTAAAAAGAATATTTTATCAATTTATATCAACTTAATTGGTTCTATTTTTTTTTAAAAATTAATACATATAAAATATTTTTTAATTATTTTGTTTAATATTAATTTTTCCAATATATATAATATTTTCAATATTATATCCTATCACTTTTATTAAAAAAAGAATTGATTGAAAAAAATCAAAATTAAATTTACCTTCGATTTTTTAAATGTAAATATCATTGTATAAATACTTAAAAGTATTAAAGAATTAAAAATTAAAAATGTATATTGCAAAATTAAATTAGCAAATAAATGTAACTATTTTTAAAATTCTAATAATATAAGTGAATATAAAATAAAATAACATAATAAATTAATAAAATTATAAATAATTCTCATGGATTATAATATAAAAATTATTAAATCAAAACAAATTATTTGTATTGAAGTTATTAGATTTTTATCTATATAAATTAAATAACTTTTAAGTTGATATTAATTGTAAGAGGTACATAATTATTTTAAATTAATGATAGTTAAGTTATTTAAACAATTAATAAAGTTAAAGTGAAGTGCAATTATAAAGAAAAGGAGTTCAAAAATCCTTATCCTTCTACTAAAGCTAAAAAAAGGAAATAATATTTTACTTTTGTGATACTCCCTCCGTTCCGTTTTATCTATCGTTTTAGGGAGTTTCAATTGGATAAAGAAATAATTAATTAATCTTGAAATTAGGACAAAAATAAGTTGAGAGACTAAAGTACCTTTGGTTGATTGTATAAAACAAAAAAAGATAAGGATAAAAGAATAATAAATGAGTTAATAAGGATAAGGGTAAAATTAATAAAAAATAATAATTTAAATTTTATTGATTATATAAAAGTGACAATTAAATAAAATTTCATATATTTTTTATAATGACAGATAAAAAATAATGGAGAAAAAGTATTTATTTGTGCTTTTTCTAAAATGATGTAATGGTATAATTCACTCTTATCCTAAAAGAAATATAGAGCATATATTGATTTATATAGCCAGAAGAGCAGAAGAAAATCTATCACTTATCAAGAGTTGAAAATAAAAATTGGATTACATAATAATATAGAAGAGTATAATTAAATCACTAAAATTTACAAGTATCAATATAATATAATAAGACAAGTAAAAAAAAATCTTTTACAAACAATGGTTTTTTTACTTCTCTATAATGAAACCCATTAACTGCAACTGGAACAGATCAAAGGATCAATTAACCATTAATACATTGTAACCAACAAAATTAAAATGGGACAAATTTCAACCACCAGAACAATCAAAATGAATTAAAATCCACATTTATGATATTAATATATTAAAAAAATTACCCACACCATAAAAACCAAAGAAGAGAGAAGGAGAAGGAACTTAGGTTTATCTTACATTCAATCACATATTATTTACGGTATCTTTATATACAAATTAAAATTTCTCTATTTGCATTTAGATGAACAATTAGTTACAAAATTTCCAAAAATAGGCAGTATCAGAAATTTTTTTATTTAAATTATAGATATTTAAAATTTATTATAATTAAATTAATCCAATTCGATTTAAATAAAATTACAAAAACGGCAAAAATCTTTCAATGACTAATTTTAACATAATTGTACACGTTAAAACTCGAATATAAAATCTTCCTTAAAGAAGAAAAATGTCAGAATTGTAAAATTGTTCAATTCTCTTTTCTATTTTCTTGAATGATTTGTTTTTACTAATCTCTTTTCTTTTTTCAATCAATAATTTGTTTATATACACATACACGCCATAAATTTGAGACGAAAGATAATTTTGTGATCAAAACTTTCAAACTAATTGGAAAGATTTGCACTGTTTTTCCTTTTCTTTTGTGCTAAATTCATAATAATATTATACAAAATAAGAAAAATTGAAGGAAATAATAAAAAGTAAAAAAAATTAAAAGAAAGTTGAAATGATAAAATAATTTAAAAATTAAAG
The DNA here is from genome assembly GCA_949671775.1 of Mallotus repandus. Lineage (NCBI taxonomy): Eukaryota > Viridiplantae > Streptophyta > Magnoliopsida > Malpighiales > Euphorbiaceae > Mallotus > Mallotus repandus. The sequence continues at coordinate 4,721 of CATIWM010552956.1, forward strand.
TAAGAGAGAAAAAAGTAGAATATGTGGCATCCGTGTGGTATGACGTGACGTCACATACTCTACTAAAGTGATGTGGCTAGTTATTGTATAACATGTAAATTTTTTTCATGATATCATCGTACTCTTATAGGGTTACATGGTTTTTTTTTATTTTAAATTTTTTATAGGACAATTAAATTTTATCACTATAAGAAAAAAAAATAAAAATAATATAATTTGAATCATATTCTCCACAATGATTTATAGTATTACATGTTTATTGCTAGTCAAAAAATAGTTATGGACATGTTATTTAAAATAAATTTAAAGGTGAATGATTTTAAGTGTCGAAAAAAGGAAAGGTACCATAGATCCAACCTTATCCAAAAGTTGGGTAGCTTGGCTAAAAATTGCCCCATTTGGTGTGAAAAATGCTGATCATGTACAAACATATAGCTATTAAACTGTGCAGCAATTATGTTCTGACATGAAGAGTGACAATTCCGCATGAATTTTCATGGACCCTTCTAATAATTATTTTATATTTATATATCTAATATATATCCACCAAGACATGCCACGTTAAAAGGGTGCTTCAAAATCTTCTTCTTTTATTCTCGAATTTCTTGAAGCAGATCATGATCATCTACTTCAACCCATCTCTGTTCGACTGTGCCTGTCCCTCCTCCAAAAAGCACGTGTGCTATTTTTCTTTCTTTGATTTGATTTGTCCTCGTCAGCTACAGCTATAAAGATTGTGTTGTAGTGAGTGTTTGTGGGAATTTGTCCGTAAAATGACGCCTAATTATAGTAGTAGGTACATGTCTGTGCTGTCTTGTAAGCTTATTATCAATGCAATCGTATTTTTATTTTCTTTTTATATTAAAAAAATTTATTATGTGATTCTCTAAATTTTATAATTTATTTTATTAAATTTTTATATATTTATTATATTTTAAATATTTATTTGATATACATTAACTCATTAAATATTTATTTGATATATATTAAATTATTGAACATTTATTTGATATAAGATACAAATTTTTAAATATTTATTTGGTGCAACATCAAATTTTTAAATTTTAATTTTTTATTAAAAAATTATTTAATATTATATCAAATAATTATTTAAGAATATTTTAAAATATAATAGATAAAAATGAACTCAATAAAATAAACTATGAAAATTTGAGGGCCACATAATAAATTTTTTTTTTTATTTTTTTAATTGATTTATAAATATATATATATATATATATATAGAGAGAGAGAGAGAGAGAGAGAGAGAGAGAGAGAGAGCAATGCTACGTACTATCTCCAGCTCTGCTGTATTGTATGTAACAAATCTTTAACTATAAAATGCTGCTAAAAAAATTTAAAGTCCATTAAATTATAATTAATTTAATTTAATTCGAATAAAATTATAAATAAAACAAAAATCTATAAAATATATTTTCAATTATAGTACTAGAGCCCCCTCGTTCAATATGCTATTACCAATTGTAATTAACTTCAATTAAAGTTTAAAAATTATTATTATCTTTTAATTTAAGTGGTGAAAAATTTAATTTTTTAGTTTGAGTTAAAATATAAAAAACAAATGATAAGAAATTCTTTTTATGGAATTCATGCATTTAAAATTTCAAAATAATTGAAATCCATAATTACTGAATACTAAAAATATCAAATACACATAATATATAGTCACTTGCATTTTCTAACAATTGATCATTGATATAATTGGATTGAATATATTTTAGCATTTACTTTTTCATAAATTTTTTGGTTTTAATTTAAAGAAAAAAAACTATAATTTAAAAGAGTGTTATTCTTTTGAACTAAGTGAAATTTGAACTCTGCAAAATATTTATCTAATATCAATTTACATTTGACCTATATAAATAATTTACAGTATCACTTAAGCGTGCGTCTAGCCACTTAAGACATTATTGTTTTCCAAAAAAAAAGGACTATAGTCAAAAAATAAATGATGGCCACCACTAATTACATCCCACATAAATTATTAATTTCATCATATTTTTAAACTATGGTCTAGCACTATATTGTAAATAATGATGCCCAAGCCCTGGTGAGTTAACATGATAGACTTACGGAATTAATAATTATAATTAAAGTAGATATTAATAATAAAAAAAATAATCGAAAAGACTACAGAAATTGACATTAGAGACAATTCTGTCTAGTGAATCTATTGATATCAACTCAATTTGCACTAAGGATTAATATATATATATATAGAAGCAATTAAGCACGTTTATGCGAATTAGAAGTTGGAATTTTATATTGTGTACTATGGTTGTGTACTATGGTGCTACATAGTAAGCATGTTAATGTCAAAGTACTAGTATGTGATGGGAGCGAACTGTGTTAATTAATTAATCTTTTAAATGACGTTAAAAAGTATTTTCTCATATCATGAGATGCTTAATTTAGTGTTCAAATTCTTATAGTATTATTTGAAAATTTGGTTTCAAATTTCTCCGCATTTTGTAATGGTATATATATATTGAACAACTGACATGAAATTTCATTAAAAGTAGAAAACACATACGATTACAAAAATATGACAATACAAACACCCAAATCCTACCATTAAAATTTGTTTCAAAGACTATTGAAATAGTTTAAGAAAATAAAACTATTTTCCACTAATAACTCAAATAAACAAACTAGGTGTAGGTACATCTATGAATACAGATGCACTATTCGACTCTTAATTTTGAGAAGGAAAAAATATATGAAAATAAGAAGCACATCAAACTTTACTTTAAATATAAATTTGAATCTCTAGCAATTTTTCTTTAAGTTTTTTTTTTAACATTCAATTTTTCTTTAAGTTGATACTAACAACACTAACAATTTCTCCTTTACTTAATATATATATATATATATACTAACAAACTAGATGCAGGTATATTCATAAATATTGATGCACTATTTGACTCTTAGTTCAGAGAAGGGAAATGTATATGAAAATAAGAAGCACATCAAACTTGACTTTGAATATAAATTTATATCTCTAATAAATTTTCCTTAAGTTGATACTAACAATACTAGCAATTTCCGCTTGAGTTAATATATTTATAAGTAAACATGTGCATGGGTTGGTTTTGGCCTTGTGAGCCGTAGAGAAGAGAGTCAAGAATTAGAGAACTAACATATTAATGCTTTAAAAAAATTATATCATTAAATGATTCAACTATCAATATAACTGTATCGTTACGATTAACATATTAATGCTTTAAAAAAGTATATCATTAAATGATTCAACTATCAATATAAGTGTATCGTTACAACACCAATTTTTTATTTGGATCATTAATTAATTATATGTAATAGCTTTTAAAATTTATTTTTTTTCAAATGCATCTTTATATGAATTATATTTTATAAAAATTAACTGTTGTAACTTATATTCATTATTTATTTATTTTATAAAAATTATTGTAAAATTGACTTAAAGCACACATGAATTTTTGAGTAGGGAAAAAAGAAAAGAATTGAAAGTATTGATATGATGAGTCCCTATAGGGCAATGATAGGTGAAAGAGGGTTTGGATCTCTTTGAATTCCACGTGTACAAATATCTCTAGCAAGTGATTTGCCATATAATTATATCCATTCCTAACCTACTTCTACATGTACACTGCCAGTATACAAAAGCATCTATCGTCTTGAGCGACAGAGAACAGAACCAGTATACAAAAGCATCTATCTTCTTCAGTGACTGAGAACAGAACACTTTTCTCACTTTGGATAAGATCATCATCTTTCAAAAGAGAAAGACAGCTGGTCTATATATATATATATATATCAATTTATCAAAAAAAAAGTAGTCAAGTGATATATATAACTTCTTTCAAAGTATTATTAGGTCAAAGATTTCACAAAAAAAAATAATTAATGTATTATTATTGTTATTTTTTCATGTTGAATTTCATTAATCAAATATAACAGTTTTAATTAAAATATGCATTAATCTTGATAACTTCAAACTTAACTCATTTAGAAAGCACAAATGAGAAGATTGGGATGAAAAGGTGGGATCTTCCTCTTAAATATTTCGATGCTTAAGTTAGTATTTATATAAAAATAGCAATAATAATAATAGAGAATAATGTAGATGAAGATATAGTGAATGTTTACGTGTATGATAGAATGAATGATATGAGAGGAAATAAGAGGTATATATATAAAGAGAGAAATTGTACATAAACCTTATTGGATTTTATTTCTTGTTAATAAGGATCATTATCCTTATTGAAGTGAGTCAATCCAAATACCTTTTTTCTTTAGGGGTTAGAGTCCTTTTCAAGATAGAATACTAATATGAGGTATCAAATCTTATAACAGTAACATAATAGTTTGAAATTATGTGTATATCTTGTTATCTTTACACAAAAGATTTTGTTGTAAAAAGTAAACACAAGTTATTATATATATATATATATATATTAACAAATGAGAGGTTAAGAGAAGAAGGGAATGAGAGGTTAAGAGGAGAAGAGAGATCGAAATCATTACCTCACCTTAAAATGTCCATTACCTGAGCCACTAACCATAAACGAGGATAGTTATTGTATATATATTTTACTATATTTATAACTAAATAATTATTGTAATTACTTACCTAACTAAATTAAGATTATTTAATTGTTGTTATTAATGGTCAGCATAATTACTATCATTTTGACCATCATATATATATAATCATTGTAAGATACTATCTTCATCTTCATTGCAACTATAGTTTATTACTATTGTTAAGATTATATAACTGTGAGACATGAGAAAAATATAAATTAAATAAACTGTCTATAAGTGAAAAATAATTTTGAATCTATTATTTTGAATGATAATTTTATCAACATAATTTGGTTTCCTTGATACTCAATGATGATATCTAACAAAATTTGTAACTGATTAAGTTGAAAATAAAGCTCACACTTATTGCATTGCAATCAACTGAGTTTTAAATTTACACAGCTCAAAACTAAGAAAATAACCAACTAATAATAATCTATCACTAATAAGCTACCACCTAAGATAATTTGGTTACAAGTTATTTCTGCTGATGAAGATATAATCTTAACCATCAGATGAAATCATGATAGATCAGAACTATTAAGTAGCACTAGTATCATCAGTAATGTGAATCAACAGTACGACACTAAGACTTCTGTTATCCCCCCCCCCCCCCCCCCCTCTCAAGTTGGAGTATACAGGTTCTAAATACCCAACTTGAAGATAGACGAACAAAAAGTATGGGGAGGAAGAGATTTGGTGAGGCAATCAGTGAGTTGGTGAACAGAGGAAACTGGAAGTAAACGAATTAAGCCTTGCTAAAGGATTTGACGAATGAGGTAACAATCTATTTCGATGTGTTTAGTGCGCTCATGGAACACTAGATTTTCAACAATTTTGATGGCAGAAAGATTGTCACAATATAAGATAGTCGGACCTGGATCAATATAAAGATCATGGAGAAGATAGGCAAGCCATTGTAACTCACATATGATCGCAGTGATAGCGTGGTATTCAACTTCAATGGAAGAACAATAAAGAATTTGCTTTTTTTTAGTGTGCCAGGAAATAATGTTTATGCCAAGGAAAACACAATAGCCTATGATTGATCATCTGGTGTCCATACAAGAAGCCTAATCAGAATTAGAGAAGAGTTTGAGCTGGTGAGTGTTCATAGAAGGGAAAAATAAACCTTGGCCCGAACTCCCTTTAAAATAATAAACCTTGGCCTGGAGTCCCTATGAGAAGCTTGTAGATGAATAGAGGTGGGAAAATCAAGGAACTGGGAGAGCTGTTGAACAACAAGTGAAATATCAGGCCAATTGTTGTGAGATAGAGAAGCTTGCCAATCAATTGACGGTAAGCTGTAATATCGGAAAGAATGGAATCGCCAGACTTGGCCAGTTTTTGGCTAGCAACTATTGGCATTGAAACAAGTTTAGAATTAAGAAAACGAGTGGTAGTAAGAAGATCGAGAGTGTATTTCCTTTGACAAAGATTGATGTCTGCAGTAGAATGAGCAACCTCAAGTCCCAAGAAAAACTTTAAGGGACCAAGATCCTTGATACGAAATTGATCATGAAGAAAAACTTTAATGGTGGCAATTTCAATGAGATCATTACCAATAAGAATAACATCATTGACGTAAAATAATAAAGCTAAAAACTAATGAGAATCACTTTTAATAAACAGAGAGGAATCAGAATGGGCCTAAACAAAGTTTTGACTGAGAAGACCAGAGGTTAACTTTGAATTCCACTACCTACTAGCTTGCTTTAAGCCATAAAGGCTCTTGGTGAGTTTGCAAAACAAATTAGAATTTTTAGTACGTAAACCAGGAGGCAAAGTCATGTAAACTTCCTCATGTAGATCACCATAGAGAAAAGCGTTGTTGATATTAAGTTGGTGTAAATGCCATTTGTTCAAAGCTGCCACTGCAAGAAGTGTTCTAATGGTTGTCATTTTTGCAACAGGCAAAAAAGTGTCAAGATAGTCGATGTCGGATTATTATATATAACCATTAGCAACTAGGTGAGCTTTGTATTGTTCGATGTTACCATCAACATGGTGTTTGATACGGTACACCCACTTACAACCAATAGGGTATTTGTTGGGTGGAAGAGGAACTAGCTACCATATATAATTATCGGCAAGTGCTTGTAATTCAGTGGCCATAACTTGTTTCCAACAATTAAATTTCACAGCATCTTTATGTGTACTTGGTTCAAAATCAGTGGAGGTTTAAGAGATATAAGCCTTGCAGGTTGGGGAAAGAAGATTATAACTAAAAACATTAGAGAGAACATGAGGACTAGTCTAAAGAGAAGTATGATAATCTCGAAGATACGCTAGTGGTTTTTTGAGTCTTGTAGATTTTTCGATATGAGTAGATGGTTGAACATTCATGCTTGAAGATGAAGATGATACATCAGGAGAACTAAAATGGTTAGTAGTAGTTAAAGGGGTTGAATCATTAGAAAAAATCATCTCTACAACATTATCATCAATTGTTTGATCAAATGATGAACAAGGAATAAAGGAAAAAATATGTTTAGTAAAATAAACATCTCGTGAAATAAAGATTCATTTAGAATTCATGTCATAGAGGCGATAACCCTTGATATTAGTGGGAAAACCAAGAAAGACACATTTACTCGCTCTAAAATCAAACTTATGCTTATGTGGAGTAACATAAGTAACAAAGCATTAACATCCAAATATTTTCAAGTCATCAAGTTTTGGAGGTTTATGAAAAAGAATATAATAGAATTATGGAGAACGGGAGAAAGAGTACGATTTATCAAATATATGGCATGAATAATACAATCCATCCAAAACACAAGAGGAAGGTTAGCTTAAACTTGCCACATTCAGAATGTGTTGAGGTTTTCACTTAACAACACTACTTTATTGTGGCGTATAAGGACAAGAAGTTTGATGGATAATCCCTTCCTGATGAAAGAAGGTTGTGTTAAATTCTTTGCCATTATTAGTTCTTACACACTTGATTTTGGCATTGAATTGATTTGTTGTAAAAGCACAAAAGTTTTGAATCAAATAATTCATTTCTAACTTATATTTCATAGGAAATATCCAAATGTATCTACTCTTATCATCTATGCTGGTCAAAAAGTAATGGTGTCCATAAACAGAGGCTGTAGATATAGGACCCTAAATGTCTATATGTATCAAGTCAAAAAAATACTTAGAAGTAGAAGTGCTAATGGGAAAAGATAATCGCTCCTGTTTAACAAAATGACAAACGCCACAAGTAGATTTATCAAGAACCATGAAAGGAGTAAATTTTTTAAGAATTTTCATTCTTAGAAAAGAAAGATGTCCTAATCTAAAATACCACAAGTTTTGTGAAGAGATTTTATGGGAATGACTTACAACTGAGAAAGCAGCATTTGATGTCTATCTAACTGAATGATCTCGATCCTAGAACTGATATAAACCATTTTCCTCTTCAACTGTACCAATCATTTTTCAACTTTGAATGTCTTGAATATAACAAAATGAAGGAAAGAAGGTAAGAAAACAATGAGAATGTTTGATTAATTGGCTAACATAAATTAAATTAAAAGAGAATTGTGGTACAAGCAAAACATTATGTAAAACATGATTATAGTTTAAGTGAATTATTCCTGTACGAGTAACAAGTATGCTGATTTTGTTTGGCAACTAAACAAACATATTATGTACTAGTTTTAAGGAAGGAAACTTGTTAAAAGAATTTGTGATATGGTCTGTGGCACCAGTGTCCACTATCAAAGTAGATGCTAGTATCTTTACTGCAACTGCTGCAGCTAAAGCTTTATGATAAAATGATATACATGTTTGAGGAACATCGTTAATGTCAGTGATCACATTATGAACTGAAGAAGAACAACCTGTAGACTATAAATTAGGCTGAATGAGAGCAAGTAATTGATTATACTGCTCTTTTATGAAAATAAATTTGTTATTGCCATCATTAGTTTCTTCAATGTAGAGTTGTTTGCCTTTTGAAAGCTGCAAATTGTCATTTGTACCAATTTTGCCTTCTACTTGAGTAGCAACGCTACTATAACCTTTAATAATAGTTTTATACCAAGGAGGATATCCATGCTTTTTATAGCATTGATCAATTGAATGACTATAAAATCCACAGTAAGTACATGTTAGTTTCTTGTCAGTAGCATTGAATCCTTTCCTAAAACTAGTTGTTTGTCCAGTGTT
>CATIWM010553000.1:0-14009 GCA_949671775.1 Mallotus repandus
TCGGTTGATGCTTTGCTCTCGGGACATCCAATATGGAATAAGTGAAATGACTGTGGCAGTAACTCAGTTGATGCTTTGCTCTCGGGATGACAGTCAATTGGATTAAGAGAGCCGAAAGGCTATTAGAATAAAGGTTTAGGGTTCTACCAGTTTTCCACCAAAATATATATTTTAAATGTTTTATACGAGATTTCAAATTAAATTGATTTAAGAAATTTAAAGAGACTCGATATAATATTATCGAGAAAAGTAAATAATTTTAATAATCATAATTATTTTATTCTATTTTATTTTAGAAAGAATTTTAATAACTGGTTTTTAAAATCAGCATGCATTTTATAAAATTGATTCATTTAGTGAGGTCTGATTCCCCTTAACTTATTTTTTTTAGGACCTTACAGTCCGTCTACTAGTATTCTTCCTTTGCGCCGAGTTCGTTCTTCACTGGCTGCATTGTGTATGTTAATTTAGATTGTGTGCTGTGTAATTAAATTCTAGACATCGCAATAGTTAAATTTCAGATTTGTATTACTTGTATTATGTATTGTATTTGAATATTGTATCTGAATTGAAATATTGTATTTAAAGGATATTGTTTTATGCTTATATAATATTGTGCGTTTATTATTTTATTGTTAAGTGTATTGTTTTAATTTCACGAAAAAATTTTAAGGCTTGCTATGGGATTCGGTTACCTTATGTATCCTTAGTCCTTAGTGCCGGTCATGAACCTTCAGTTCGGGTCGTGACATATATATATATATTATTTTTTCAACAATAAATACTTACTCAAATTACCAGGTTTATTACACAAACGGTACCTTAACTTTGACATATGTTTCAAAATGGTACCATATTTTCAATTTTTTTCTTTTTGGTCCCTTAATTTCTATTTTTTTTTCCAGATCATAGTCCCTTTATTATTTTTGTTCAAATTTAGCACACGTGGCAGCCTGAATAAGTATATTTTTTTGTATATTCACCATGTAAGCATCCAATTAGGCAAACTAATTATCTTGTGGACTCAATAAATTTAAATTTGTTAAAATTTTATTTATGGGGCCCATAAAGAAAATTTGTTCAATGGCGCCAACAAGATGATTAGACAATTTAATGGAATGTTTACATGGCGGATATACTAAAAACATGTTTATTTTGGCTGATACGTATGCTAAATTTGATCGGATATGCTTGAGGTACTTTAATCTGGAGAAAAAATAGAAATTGTGGTATTGAAAAGAAAAAAAATAGAACTTTAGTAACCAAAAAGAAAAAAATTGAAAATTTTGTACCATTTTGAAACATATTACCATATTCATATACTGTTTTGAGTTTCTGATGTTGTATTGAGTTTCAGATACGAATAATATTCAGAAAATATACTATTTTTATTGTATCATATACGAATAATATTTGGAAATATAATGTATTTATGAGTTTGAGATGCCGTTTTGAATTTTTAGATATTGTTTTGAGTTTTCAATACTACTTTGAGTTTTACATACTATTTTGAGTTTCAGATATGCATAATATTCAGAAAATATACTATTTTGATTATATTATATACGAATAATATTAAAAAAATATACTATCTTTAAGTATCATTCTTTATTAACTCTTAAACTTGTTGTGTAACATAAATTTATGCTATTTTAGGTTTTGGATATGAATAATATTCGGAAAATATACTATTTATTAAGAAAAGATACTTTGGGTTGGAGGAAAATATTTGAATAATATTCAGATAATATATTGTTTTTGGTATCAGATATGATTTTGAAGTTTTACATGCATATAATATTCAGATAGTATACTGTATTTATGAGTATGAGATATTGTTTTTAATTTTGGATACTATTTTGAGTTATACTGTTTTGAGTTTCAGATACTTACTATTGTTTGTTGGCATTTATGGAATAGTAGAAACAAGCTCGTATGGAATGATCAAAGATGGACAACTTACTATCTTGTTAATGTTGCAGGTCAATTCTTGTATCAGTGAAAGTTTGCATCTTTGTTTCATTCTCCATCTCAGGGGTTGAACTCCGAAGCTAGTGGAGGTGATGTTGTGTGGTCAAAGCCACCTGATTCTTGGTGGAAATTAAATGTTGATGCTTCGGCTTTTAAAGATCAATGTAGGATTGGAGTTGGTTGCATTATGTTGATTTAGCATGTAGGGTTATTAAAATAAGGTCAACAAATATTCCTAGTTCTTCTATTGCCAGAGATGTTGAACCTTTAGCTATTCGAGAGGTGCTTAGTTGGCTTAAAGATTTCTACAATGGTCCGGTGATCGTGGAGTCCGACGTATTATTAGTGGTCTCTTGTATTCAGAATTCTACAAATGTTTCATCTTTTGATTTGATTATTGATGATATTTGCACTCTTGTTCATCATTTTAATAAAGTGATTTTTTAGATTTGTTCATAGATCAGCGAATAAGGTAGCACATCTTTGTGCCAAGGCTGCTCATTCTTTGTCTAGTCATATGGAGCGGTCTACAACTCAAGATTTCCTTTTGGATGTAATTGCTCATGAGAACCTTTGATTTTAATATATCTTCCAGTTTTAAAAAAAAAACTTATCATAACTTTCTAATCTAACTAATATTTAGAATTTTATCTGTAAAGTTTGAGGATGGATTTTCTTATGATATAGTTATCTACATTGTCAATTAATCAATTGTAATTTGGAAATTTTTATAATAACTTAAAGATAGAAATACCATAAAAAGTAGCCCATTTCAAAATTATTATATATCTTCAATCTCCAGCAGAGTCACTATTGTGAGTGAGCTAGAGGCATTTGAAGATTAGAGTGAGATGCGATCACGGCTCTGAAAAGAGAATTAAATACACCTTTAAGGATGATGCGAGAATCCTTTCAGAAATTCAAAGAAGTCTTTTGTAAGTAGTTGCCTTCCGATCAATTGAAAAAATAAAGATAATCTCAAACTTAATAAAAATCATCCTCTAGATAAAAATTTTGAGTTCAGAAAGTCATTTATACTTAAATACTTCTTATTAGCTAATATACATTACACTTTTTGCATCACTCTAGTTTATGTATAACAAAAGATATACAAACATGCACTTATCCATTCATGGCAATAATAATGAAAAGCATGAAAAAAATATATAGAAATACAATCATTACATGACTTTTTTAGTAAATACGTAAAAAAATGTGTAAAAGAATATATTTAAGCCTAAATCTAATAAAATCTTGAAAAAAAATGTTAGTATTACAATATTTACATCCATGCACTATCTACAACATCCACAAAGATAAAAATAATAAAAAATAATAAAATAGTAAAGCGACAGCATAATAGCACCAGAAAAAAATGAAGGAATAGTGAAACATGACATTTACAATGAAAGATAATTCTAAGACATGTCGACAATCTAAATATAACAAATCAAGTTAAAGCATATTTTAACACTAATTATTGAAAATTCAAACTTATTCCCGTCTAAATTCTTAATACTTTAACACTTTTTAAATTAATTTTAATTAAAATCCTTTTGATGTTAATTTTACAAAAACTAATTAGATCATAATATTTTTATTAAATCATAAAATTAATTTTGCAAAAATAAATATCAAATTTTTGAGAATTGATTTTCTATGGTCTACCAAATTTTTTTGCTTGATAGTATGTGGTTAGCATATATCATTTTGAAGTCAATCTATATCATTTTGTGGTCAACAATGTATTATTTTATTATAAATTTTCTATAATACAAGAATTTAGTAAAATATATGTTCTATGTCTTTTTACTTGATATTTTGTGATATTGTGTGGTTAACTACTATAAAAATTAGTGAAATTTATAATTTTTCATTTAGTATTTTATGGTCAACCATACATTATTTTATGAACCACCATATATTTTGTTTCAGTTTATTATTTTTAACAAGGACGATATTATAAGGATAACTTGGATCGGGAAAAAAAGTTTTCATTAGAAAATATTTTTGTTTACTATAAAGGTAACCTTTTCTGTGGGTTGTATGTCTTCTTTTAAATTTCAATCTAATGATTTATAATTTATGTTGTAATCTAATGGCTAAAAAATCAAAGGCATCTATACGTTCAGGGCGTTGTAGAAGCCCTTATATATATATATATATATATGCGTGAAGGCTCAAATTGGATCCTCAACTATGTCCTGAAGTTAAAATTGGATATTGAAGTTTTTTTTTTATTCTAATAGAAACTTTTTCTTTTAAAATTAGATCATATTGAACCTTATTTTTAAAAACTTTTACAATTAAATCCTATAAGTCAAAGAAAAATTTAATTATAATGGTTAATTAAGGAAATTTATTTAGACTAATGAATAAATTGATAATTTTTTTAAAAATATATATATCACCTAATTATAAAATTTAAAAAAATTTTAAGTCTACATATTAATTTTTTATTTTTTCTTAAAAAATTATTTGAAATTTCTTTAAAATTTTTTATAAACTTAAAAATTTCATTTCAAAAAAAAAAAAAACATTCATCAATTTTTATTATTAATTTACATAATTTTTTGTTAGTCAACTGTTAAAATAAACTTGATGAACAAAATTTTATTATTGAACTGTTAAACTTAAATTATGAATAAAATTTATAAATTTTTCATCTGTATATCACTTGATTCTAAACTTTTTAAAAATTTAAAATTTAAAATTATTTTAAAAAAATTTAAAATTTCAAAAAAGAATTCCACCTAGAAGAAGCAAACAGTAAAACTTAACAAAAGTCCATGGTAAAACATCAAGCACGTAATAAATATCAAAACCATATGGACACAAACGCCTAGCTTGGATATGGAGCATACTGTGATGATTTGTATTTTTATTTATTAATTTTAAATATGAATTTAAAGTGTTAATTATTATTTTTATAAAATTAGTGTCAAATGAGTATTTTGATAAATTTTAATATATATTAAGAGGATATATTTATAAATAGTTGTGTGTATATAGTTAGTGTAGAATTTAAAGGTTGAGTATAGTTATAAATATATTTTTATGAGGGATTTGGTGGGAAAAATATTTATTTTAATATTATATGTATTTTATAAAAATAATAAAAATAATATATATATATATATATATATATATATAACTTTTTTTATTTTTCTCTTCCCTCTTCCCTTTTCTTTCTTCTTCTTCTTCTTCTTCTTTCTCTTGCTCATCTTGCTGCCACTGCCACTTCTGCACCACTAGCTATTGCCGGTCGCTATCGCCTACTCTAGAACGCCACCAGCAGCCCACCCAACTCCGGTTGACCCTTTTCTTCCCCTGCTCCTTCAGGAATTTCTGGTGGCCGAGAAGAGAAGAGAGCGCCATCGCCTGCTCCAGTGCCGCCTAGTGTTGCCGTCGGTCATGTTGGACTCGTCTTCCTCCGGGAAACATTTTCCCTCAACCAATTTGCCCAATTAGCACCGGCAACCACCTCTATTTTAGGGTTTTTGGTTAATTTATTTAATTTGAGTTTAAATTAGGCTTGGTGGTAGTTATATGAATTGAAATTGGAGTTGAGATCTTTATATTGATGTATTTTTCTTAATTTTCTTGAATTGTTGGATGTCGAGTTACTATTCTGGTGTTCGGTTACTGTTCCGAACCCCGGGTGTTTTCATATTTTTAATAAATCCTATATATTGCATTGATCGATTCTTGTAATTGAACCAAAGTCCAAATCTTTACGGATTTTTCAATAAAAATTCCAATATGGTTATGGCAGAAATTATATATTTCCATATATGGTAGTTTAAGTTATTTGAAAAATTATTTGGGCATCCAAATAATTCATTTTAGAGTTTTTAAAGCTATTTTGACCATTTCTAATTTTAATAATTTTTCTAAAGTGTTGGGTAATTTTTATGAATTTATTTGTTATATTATATAAGCATGTTTTAAAAATATATATTATTTAATTTAGAGAACTCCGTAGTGAGAGCAGTAACATTTGGGTAGCCGAGTACGCATCCCCAACATGCTCCACCTATGAGTTAATTATATAAAATGTTTGTTGAATATATGAATTTAAATATATTTATAAATAATTTCCGCAAGCATGTTCATTTATTTATTTATTGTTAAGAATTTTAGAAATTTTAGCATGAATATTACTATGGATTTTATTGGTTTATATTATTTTATAATCCACATGAGATAATCATTTTATGATTATTGAAAAAGATGTTTTAGCTATGTGGTATTTTATATTATGAGATAAAAATATTTTGGAAGAATTGGTAGAACGTGCTATCTACTGGGTGTCACTAGGACCACGTGCGCACTGGTTAAAATCTTGAATTTGAGAAATATGTGTATTGGCTCGGTGGATATGTGTATTGGCTTGGTGGATCTTGTACTCTCAGGCAATGATAAGTGAAATTGGCTCGGTGGAGCTTGTACTCTCGGGCTAGAGTTGAGATGTAACTCGGTTGAGCTTGTTCTCTCAGAACATCGATAATGGATTAAGAGATTGACTGTGACTGTAACTCGGTTGAGCTTGATCTTTCGGGACGACAGTCACTTGGAATTAAGAGAGCCGGAAGGCTAGTAAAAACTGAGGTTTAGGGTTTTTCCCAGTTTTCTTTTTCCACTAAAAGTTTTAATTTATATGATTTTCATGTGAGGAAAGTTATATAAAGATATTTATAGTGTTGAAAAGATGTTTCACTTAGAGTAATTTTAGTATGACAAATGATTTTTAAATATTTATCTATTTAATGGATTTATTAGTGTTTAAACAAGATTTTTAAAGCCAACATGCATTTTTATATTATTAATTCACTCAGTGAGGTCTGACTCCCCTCAATTATTTTTCAGGATCTTGGGAGTCAACTGTTAGTCTTTCTTCTCTACACTGGGTTCATTCTTCACCGGTTGCCTTATGTAGGTTTATTTGATTAAAATATTATGTATTTGAATTCTAGATACAACAGTAGTTAGTTAAAGAATTTGTATGATTTTTATTGTGGATTTGTATTGTGATGAATATATATGTATCTTTATACTAGAGTTAAGATGTTGATGAATTTGGAGATATTGGTGTATTTGTAGTTGATGAATATTATTGGAAGTGTAATTTGCATTTTTACAGGTTTGGGTTTGTTCCTAGTACAGAGAAACTCTGCCAGATTTTTGTTAATTAGTTGAGTTGAGTAATGTTTCTAGGTGAAAAAAAACATTTCTAAGGCTTACTATGGGGTTTTGGAAGCTTCACGCTTTGCCATTCCCTAGTGCCAGTCACATGCTTATGGGTTCGAGTCATGACAAAGTTGGTATCAGAGCTTATGGTTGATATTTTATTATTTTGGTCATTGAAACATGTCTTTTCTTGAACTAATGTGGTGATTAGGTTGATAAATGTTGATTGTTGTCATTATTACTTCTAGAATTCCGTGTATATACTAGTATCCTTGTTCTGTCTTGAACTTTATTTTCATGTCTTTTCAAAATGAGGAGGAGGGCAAGAAATGCTCTTGCTGTAGAAGTAGCTAATGATGGTGAGCAATCTTTTCAGGGTAAAGCTCCCCCTGTCCTACCCCGTAAGAGAAGGGGTAGGCTTAGGGTAGCGGCAGCTCAAGAATTAGAGCAACAACCAAGTAGAGCCAAAAGCTCTTGAGGTGGATCCTATAGCTTTTACGGCTGGAATGGTAGGAATTAACCAAGGTTTAGTAGCACTTAATCAAGCTATGCCTTTGGTACAACAGATGTTACAACAGAGGAACCAAGGGATGACAGATGCAGATGCAACTTTATTGTATTCTAGAGTTGTGACAGTTGCATTTGATGGTACTGTTGATGCCTTGTATTTTATAAACACCATTAAGGCTAGAACAAGGACTTGATACATTGATTATCAGAGAATTATGATTGTGGAGTTATCAGTACAGGCAGCAACTCAAGACTGGTTTATGCAATCGATCTAACCATATATGACTACCATGGCATGGTTGGAGTTTAAATAGCAGTTTTTAAGGTATTTCTGTCCACCTTCGATGAGAGATAATTACATGTGGCAATTATTGCATATACGCGAAGGTGATGGGTCAGTTGAGGATTACACCTATGAGTTTCTCAGGTTGTCATGTCATGCTATAGATGTGATTCACAATGAAAGGAGAGCAGTGGAGTTGTTTATGACAGGGTTAGGTCTAGCCTATATTGGTATCCAGACTGGAGATCGGAGGTTAGATAGTGTGATGGAGGAGGCTAGACAGCTAGAGAGGTAACACATCATGCATGGGACCATCCCTGACCCCTATATGAGTAGCGGTAGTAGATTAGTGGTAGCTCAGGGGATTCAACAACCTAATTTTCAGATGGGGAGTGTTCGCATCCAGACTACTGGTACCTCACAATAGGGCTATAGAGGTTACCGTGGGCATAAAAGTGGAAGACATAGTTGACGGAGTAGTAGAACTATTAGATTTGGGGCATGAGCCAGTAGTAGTGGTAGTGGTCAGAGTTCTGGGTATGATAGTATAGGCTCAAGGCCCAGTGCATGTCCTAACTGTGGTTGAGTACATCAAGGGTTTTGTCACCTACCATTAGGAGCATGTTTCAAAGGTAGATAGGTTGGACACTTTGCTAAAGCATGTCCATATTCTGGTTATCAGTAGGTATACCCTCAGGGTTCATCATCTACAGTTGCTCAACCAGTACAACCAACTCCTCAGTTTTATACATTAGTGTATCCTCAGTAGAGTGTTGCACAGTTTATGGGCCAGCAGGACAGAGGTACAAGAGGTAGGTATAGAGGGAGACCTGGTGGCAGAGGATTTACACAGCCATCCACTTCATAGCAGGCTGGCCGTGGGTAGACTAGAGTGTTTACATTAACTCCTCAAGATACTCAGGCATCTAATGTAGTGGTTACAGGTGCTTTTCCAGTTTGTTATCTAGATATTAGAATTTTGTTTAATCCTGGTGCATCACATTCTTTTGTGTCCCCTATTTTTGCTTCAAGAATGGGATGTCAACCATCCAAGTTGTTAATTTTATTATGTGCAGTGACTCTACTTAGCGATGAGTTGGAGATAGATATAGTATTTCCATCTTGTCCAGTGTTAGTGGAAGGTAGAAAGTTGCTTGCAGATTTAGTATTATTGGATGTGATAGATTTTAATGTGATTTTAAGAATGGATTGGTTAGCTCAACGTTATGCCACATTGGATTGCCGAGAGAAAGAAGTGATTTTTAAAATTCCAAATGATAAGGAATTTTAGTTCAAAGGTGATAAGAGTTTAATGCCATAGAATCTCATCTCTGCAATCACAGTTAGAAAGATTCTTAGAAGGGGTTGTCCAGGCGATTTAGCTGTGGTTAGAGATATAAAGATAGATATGGGAGCAAATATGGATGTGCCAATGGTGTGCGAGTTTTCTAATATTTTTCTTGAAGAATTACCAGGGTTGCCACCAGAAAGAGAGATAGAATACTGTATAGATATTGTACCTGGTACAGATCCTATCTCTATGCCACCTTATAGAATAGCGCCTATAGAGTTAAAGGAGCTTAAAGAGCAATTGCAAGAGTTGCTTGAGACCCAACATGTCTCTTTGGGGTGCACCGGTGTTATTTGTGAAAAAGAAAGATGGTAGTCTTCGACTTGGTATCTAGAGGCTCAGTGTTTTTCCAAGATTGATTTAAGGTCAGGGTATCATCAGTTGATAATTTGAAGTGGAGATATACCCAAGACTGCATTCGGACAAGATATGGGCATTATGAATTCTTGGTGTTGTCCTTTAGGTTGACTAATGCCCCAACAGCCTTTATGGACTTGATGAATCAGGTGTTTAGGCCATTCTCGGACAACTTTGTGATAGTCTTTATTGATGAAATCTTGGTAGATTCCAAAAGTGAGGTGGAGCATGCTATGCATTTGAGAATGGTGCTTCAGACTTTAAGGGAGCATTAACTGTATGCCAAATTCTCTAAGTGTGAGTTTTGGTTCGATCAAGTGGCATTCTTAGACCATGTGGTATCCAAAGATGGTATACAAGTGGATGCCAGAAAGATTGAAGCCATTGCAGAGTGACCGAGACCTACAACAGTTACCAAAGTGAGTAGTTTTTGGGTTTAGCTGGCTACTATAGGAGATTTATGAAGGATTTCTCCAAGATTGCTGCACCTTTAACAAGGTTGACCTAGAAAAATGTTAAATTTGTGTGGACGGATAAATATGAGGAGCACTTTCAGTTGCTTAAGGACAAGTTAACTTCAACTCCAGGATTAACTTTACCTTTAGGAAATGAAGGACATACAGTGTACTGTGATGGTTCTCAAGTAGGACTAGGGTGTGTGTTAATGCAGAAAGGAAGAGTAGTTGCTTATGCTTCACATCAGCTGAATAAGCATAAACAAAACTACCATACTCATGATTTGTAAATGGCAGCAGTGGTGTTTGCATTGAAGATTTGGAGGCACTACTTACATGGTGTAACTTGTGAAATATACACTGATCATAAGAGCTTGAAGTATATTTGTCAATAGAGAGATTTGAACTTGAGGCATGGGAGATGGATGGAACTTTTGAAAGACTATAATTGCTCCATTCTTTACCATCTAGGTAAGGCTAATGTGGTAGCTGATGCATTGAGTAGGAAGTCAGCAGGAAGTCTTGCTCATATCAACTCAGAGAGGAGGTCAATTATTAAAGAACTGCATGAATTGATTGATCAGGGGTTATAGTAGAAGATAACCAAGAAATTTCTTTTTGCTCAATTCAGAGTACATTACGAGTACTTGGATAGAGTTAAAGCGGTGCAGAGAAAGGACCCACAGTTGCAAAAGATAATGTCTGAAGTGCAACAAGGTTAATTTAGAGATTTTATTATTAATAGTGAGGGCATTTTGAAATTGGGTACTAGGCTGTGTGTGCCAGATGTGGATAAGCTGAGAAAGGAGATCATGGAGGAAGCTCATTTTTCTACTTATAGTGTTCACCCAGGTTCTACCAAGATGTATCATGATTTGAAGGATACATATTGGTGGAATGGGATGAAAAGGGACATTATGGAGTTTGTATCCAAGTGTCTCACTTGTCAGTAGGTGAAATTGAGACATCAAAGGCCGTTAGGATTGTTATAACAATTACCCATTCCAGAGTGGAAATGGGATATGGTTGGTATGGATTTTACAACTGGCTTACCTCATACCACTAGAGGCTATGATCCCATTTGGGTGATAGTTGATAGACTAACCAAGTTAGCTCACTTCTTGCTAGTTAAGAAGACATACTCTACTGATAGGTTAGCAAGGTTGTATGTCAACCGAATTGTTTACTTGTATGAGGTGCCAGAAAGTATAGTGTTTGATGGATGAGCTACTTTTGCTTTAGTCTTTTGGCAAGAATTGCATAAGGCTTTGGGTACAAGACTGGATTTTAGCACAGCTTTTTATCCTCAAATGGATGGTTAGTCAGAAAGGACCATTCAGACCCTAGAAGACATGTTGAGAATGTATGTAATATACTTTAATGGTCAATGGGATTTGCACTTGCCATTGATTGAATTTGCATATAACAACAGTTATAATGCAAGTATTAGAATGACTCCCTATGAGGCGTTGTATGGTAGGAAGTGTAGATCACCTTTATGTTGGGAAGTTGGAGAGAGATAGATGACAGGCTCAGAATTGGTGCAAGTGATTTCAAAGAAGGTTCCTCTCATCCAACAGCAACTAAGGACATCTTTTAGCAGACAGAAAAGCTATGCTGATCCTAAGAGGAAGGATGTATCCTTTTCTGTTGGAGACATGGTGTTTCTTAAGGTGTCTCCAATGAAAGGAGTAATGAGGTTTGGTAAGAAAGGTAAGTTAGCTCCAAGATATGTCGTACCCTTTGAAATTTGTTCAAGGGTAGGCGATATGGCTTATAGACTAGTGTTGCCGCTAGAGTTATCGCGAATTCATCCAGTATTCCATGCCTCTATGTTGAGGAAGTACATCTCCGATCCTTCACATGTTCTTCAGGCTAAGACAGTAGAGCTCAGTGAAGATTTGACTTATGAAGAGTATCCAGTGGCGATAGTTGATCGACAAGTTCATAAGCTCCACACCAAAGAAATTCCAATGGTTAAAGTACTATGGAGTAACCATGCGGTGGAAGATTGCACTTGGGAGACAAAGGTCGATATGCAAAATCGGTACCCTTACTTGTTTCAGTATTGGTGTAAAATTCGAGGATGAATTTTCTTAAGGAGGGAAGATTGTAATAATCTGTATTTTTATTTATTAATTTAAAATAACGATTTTAAAGTGTTAATTATTATTTTTATAAAATTAGTGTTAAATGAGTATTTTGATAAATTTTAATATATATTAAGAGGATGTATTTATAAATATTTGTGTGTATATGTTAGTGTAGAATTTAAAGGTTGAGTATAGTTGTAACTATATTTTTATGAAGGATTTGGTGGGAAAAATATATTTTTTTTTAATGTTATATGTATATTATAAATAAAAATAAAAATAATAATAATAATAATAATAATAATGTATATAACTCTTTTTTTTTTCTCTTCCCTCTTCCCATTTCTTTTTTTTTCTTCTTCTTCTTCATCCCACTCACCTTGCTGCCATCGCCACCTCTGCACCACTAGCCACTGCAGGTCACTGTCACCCACTTCGGAATGCCACCAGCAGCCCACCCAACTCCGGCCGACCCTTTTCTTCCCCTTCTCCTTTGTGAATTTCCGACAGCTGAGAAGAGAAGAGAGCGCCATCGCTGGCTCCAGTGCCACCTAATGTTGCTGTTCATCTCGTTGGATCATTTTCCTTCAGGCAACATTTCCCCTCAACCAATTTGTTCGATTAGCATCGGCAAGCACCTCAATTTTAGGTAAAGATGTTTTACTAAGAGTAATTTTAGCATGATAAATGATTTTTAAATATTTATCTATTTAATGGATTTATTAGTTTTTAAACAAGATTTTTAAAGCCAACATGCATTTTTATATTATTAATTCACTCAGTGATGTCTGACTCCCCTCAACTATTTTTTAGGATCTTGGAAGTAAACTATTAGTCTTTCTTCTCTACGCCGGGTTCATTCTTCATCGGCTGCCTTATATAGGTTTATTTGATTAATGTATTATGTATTTGAATTCTAGATACCGCAGTAGTTAGTTAAGGAACTTGTATAATTTTTATTGTGGATTTGAATTGTGATGAATATATATGTATCTTTTTACTTCTGTTGAGATGTTGATGAATTTGAAGATAGTGGAGTGTTTGTAGTTGATGAATATTATTGGAAGTGTAATTTGCATTTTTATAGGTTTGGGTTTGTTCCCGATACAGAGGAAACTCTACCGGATTTTTGTTAATTAGTTGAGTTGAGTAATGTTTCTAGGTGAAAAAAAGATTTCTAAGGCTTACTACGAGTTTCGGAAGCTTCACGCTTTCCCATTCCTTAGTGCTGGTCATGTGCTTATGGGTTCGGATTGTGACACATACATGAGGTTTGATTGGAAAAAGAGTAAGGAGGAGTTTTGATAATGTTCCAGCCAAAGCATTGCAAATCATACCAACTTAATTATCATTGATGCTACACCTGAAAGCAAGTTTTAACAGAACCAATTATTAATTGATTCATCCAAAATATTAGTACAAATCTGATGGGAGCATGTGATATATAACAATGAACCAAACAAGCACAAATTCATTGCTTAAAATCCTTCATTTCAACACTAACAATATCTTAATGCTATGTTTGGATCCAAGGGATTTGAGCATGGATTTGGATTTCAATGAAATCTCTTGTTTGAAAACTGTATGGATTTGTATTATGAGGATTTCAAACAAATCCACAATGAATTTAATAGCTCAATTAATGAGAATTTGAAATAATGATGAGTGTGAAAAATGCATTGTTTTAAGCACTCAAAGCATTAGGTTTAGGTGTAAATTCAGTTACATTTATTTTACTTCTGTTTAGTTTTTCTTCAATTAGGCACTTTTTGCATGATTTGCATGTTTATTTGTTTTTA